>JAXIVJ010004664.1:32500-80840 GCA_036785665.1 Chirona hameri | reverse complement strand
AAGCATGTCCGATTTCACACTGCAAAAAAAACTCCATAGGTCCCGAGCAATATCCCATTAAACCTAGTGCTATATACAGTCCGAGACAAAACAAAACAAAACTCCTAATAATGAAAAAACATGAACCAGTTAAAAGAAATGAAGGTCGCAGTTCCACTAACTAGGCTGTCGTTGGGTGCATACTGCGTAAGTTAAATGCTAATTGTGTTGCCTTTGTATTCAATGTTTGTTGATTTGTAAGGGCAGTAGGGCACATAATCGCAATGAACAACATAATCACGATAAACAGAGTGGAAGGCATATTTTCCATACCATTCGTTTCGTCAAAAAGCAATACCCGATGTTGGTGAACACTGAAATTCGTTACCAAGTACTTCAGAGTACCTACCGGTCGCTAAAAATGTGGAACGCTTATCAACTTTAACTTGTAATATATTTTGGTAGGAATGTTTATATGCAAAATGTAATATATTTACAACATATTTCGGTGTCGGGTGTCCATGTCAAGTGATAACTCCATTTTTGTGGGAAAAGGTCATTATTTCCCTTTAAGATATTATGTTTTTGTTGGATAGGCATTGATAACTTGAGTGATTCATAATGTTTTCATACATTTAAGTATCTAGAACATCCTATTAGCGGTATCCATTATTATTAACATTATCATATCCAAAGTCAGAGGACCATGCGCAGTGTAAATGAACGACTCTCCGCCAAATAAAAAGTATCATACACATGGGACGGAATGGTGACATGTTTATGGCATATTAGCATCTGCATACGATACGATATTTTCCAACAATGGGACAAAATAACCACGTTCAAAAACGCACACCAAACGCATCGCAGCACGAGGTAACCTGTAGCGAGCTAATGTCGCAGGTAGAAGGTTGTATGACAAATGTGCTTTATTATCCCGCGCCGTGGCGGTACTCGGCGCCACCTCCGCCGTGCCGGGGGAGGGGGAGGCGTTCGCCGCCCCCCTCTAACCCGGCTTCTAGGCACGTAGACAAAAACCAAAGACATCGTTCGAAAGCTCGTAAGAATGCAGTTTGAAACTATTTCAGCCAATTTTTTTCTCAGGTCAATATTGATGTCGCGAGAGGTCATCAAGGGTCAGATTTTCAAGTTTTAAGACTTCGCTCCAGAAATTCCCAGATAGCACAGGAACTGTGATAGCTAGGAGCAAACGGAAAAAAACAATGGAAAACTCTTGAAAAATATAATCTGCAACGTATCCTCAGATTTGAGCTCAGGTGAATAGTTTAGGCTTCAGAGCTTATCAAATGTCATAAAGGCTATTTTTTAGCAAAACAGTTTTCACAAATATATTTTTACCTAACAAAGATAGGGATATAAATTTGACGTCATCATGTTCGTCTCGTCATGGTGCTTCGTATCATATGCATGATGACCAGGTTAGATCAACTTACAAATTTGACCTCAGGTCAAGGTCAAGTGGTGACCCAATTAGGTCATGTTTCACATCGGGAGACGTGCCTCGACGAGACAAACACATTGGTGCCAGTTTCACTTCTCTATCTTGATTTTGTCGAGAGTTATTGGCAACAATGTGTTGGTGACCCCAGGTGACCTGATCTGACCCTGTAGGGGTCACTGAACAAAAATTGAACCTGGAACTTCAAGAATGGCCTATGATATCATGATCCAGAAGGAATTGGGCTGATATAATTCGTATCCTCAGAAAAGGAAGCATGTGATTATTTCCCCATTGACTTATTTATAATGGGGAGGTCACGAAATTGACCCGACCTTAGGTCACCGATATTAAAATCCGAGATAAACGTATTGTAGGTACTATTGCTCTTATGAAATCCTGTAAGTACGAAATCGATCGGCCAAAAACTGTGGCTGTTGTGCGACCGGAAACGTTTTTGGAGGTGGGGTCACGTGACCTGGTCTGGTGACCTGCCCTGAGATGACCCGAGGCATTTTATTACAAAATGTGCACAATTGATGCCCGAACAGCTGTGCCAAAAACGGCGGCGCCGTCGTTTTTTCGCTATCCTCGAAAACCCTTAGAGGGGGGGGGGGCGTCTAAACCCCGGCACGGCGCGGGTTAACAAGCGATACAAATAAGTAGAGAGGACAGTTTTTGCTCACAACACGAGTTACGAGGAAAATCGTAAATTTTCTTAAATCTCTCAAATAGCGATATTTGACATGATGTCACCCATTCGACTCGTTCGCCTCCAGCACATGGCTGTAGGTAATGTGGCATGTGCCATTATTTGTTGCAATAAGTGGTACGTGTGAATATTTCATTCTTCGAGGTGGCTTCACCAGCACTGACTAGCAAATAGCAATTAGCACGCATTACACACTGTTCAGATATAATCGCATTCACCTAAAACGTAATGGCACTGGCACACCTGAATTAGTTTCTATTGCTGACGAATCACTCGGCGAGCGAGGAAACTCAGCCGATACAAGCACTCTCCTCGCATTCCCAGCATAAGACCAGGCTGGCTAGACCCTGTGGTCTCTCTACAGGTCTACAGTGACCATCTGAGCACGTCTGCCATCACTGACCCGAGCTACAGTGCTCTTCTTCACACATCTACCCGAGCGACAGTGCTCTTCTCCACCCATCTACCCGAGCGACAGTGCTCTTCTCCACCCATCTATCCGAGCGACAGTGCTCTTCTCCACCCATCTACCCGAGCGATAGTGCTCTTCTCCACCCATCTACCCGAGCGACAGTGCTTTTCTCCACCCATCTACCCGAGCGACAGTGCTCTTCTCCACCCATCTACCCGAGCGACAGTGCTCTTCTCCACCCATCTACCCGAGCGACAGTGCTCTTCTCCACCCATCTACCCCAGCAGAGCCCGATCACGCACACATCTGCAGCCTATAGAGGGGAACTAGCGAGTAGACCGGCGACATCGCAGAGCCTGGAGGTGGTTCTTGTGGTCTGCTGGCGGTCTAGTGGTCTGATGACGGTCCGGACTGGACCAGAGCTGACCGGGGCCGTCCAGACTGTGACATCCAGAGACCACCCATTCCGGACAGCCGTGGGGCGCAGGGTGTGATACACTGATACAACCCTCCTGATGTGGTTGATGCTTGCAGCGGTTCCGCTTCGTCCCCCCCCCCCCCCCTGCTGACTTCTTCCTTCGTCTCTTGAGTCTCGGCCATCCCTATTCAGCTGATGGCACCTTTCAGCGTCCCTGCTTCGTCCTGCCCCTGATGGCGTCTCTCTCCGTCTCTCGAGTCTCGGCCATCCATATTCAGCTGATGGCGTCTCTCTCCGTCCCTAGTCCGTCCTCCCCCTGATGGCGTCTCTCTCCGTCCCTGCTTCGTCCTCCCCCTGATGGCGGCTCTCTCCGTCTCTAGTCCGTCCTCCCCCTGATGATGGCGTCTCTCTCCGTCCCTAGTCCGGTTTCCTGTCGTCGGGCGTCTCCTCATCTCGACAGCACCTCTAGCAGAAGCCGACTGCCAGGCTGTCCACCATTCGGCAGACACCGATGAGGGACGAGCCAGGCAGGCGGAGCTGGCGCGGCAGAGGCAGCGGCTCCCTGGGCCGCCACCGCACCGGCAGGCGGGGAGCAGCCGGGCAGGCCGGCTTGGCGCGCAGCTGGGGTCGGCCCATGGTGGCTGGAGAACGGCAGAGACGACGGAGACGGCGGAGACGGCGGAGACGGCGGAGACGGCGGAGACGGCGGAGACGACGGAGCTCCGCTGAGGGTCAGATGTGTGGTCAGACCAGCCGGCCAGGTGGTCAGACGTGTGATCACGGATCACGGACCAGGTGGTCAGACGTGTGGTCACGGATCACGGGTCAGGTGGTCAGACGTGTGGTCACGGGTCACGGGTCAGGTGGTCAGACGTGTGGTCACGGGTCACGGGTCAGGTGGTCAGACGTGTGGTCACGGGTCACGGGTCAGGTGGTCAGACGTGTGGTCACGGGTCACGGGTCAGGTGGTCAGACGTGTGATCACGGATCACGGGTCAGGTGGTCAGACGTGTGGTCACGGGTCACGGGTCAGGTGGTCAGACGTGTGATCACGGATCACGGACCAGGTGGTCAGACGTGTGGTCACGGGTCACGGGTCAGGTGGTCAGACGTGTGGTCACAGATCACGGGTCAGGTGGTCAGACGTGTGGTCACGGCTCACGGGTCAGGTGGTCAGACGGGTGGTCACGGGTCACGGGCCAGGTGGTCAGACGTGTGGTCACGTGTCACGGGTCAGGTGGTCAGACGTGTGGTCACAGGTCACGGGCCAGGTGATCAGACGTGTGGTCACGGATCAGGTGGTCAGACGTGTGGTCACGGGTCAGGTGGTCAGACGTGTGGTCACGGGTCACGGGTCAGGTGGTCAGACGTGTGGTCACGGATCACGGGCCAGGTGGCCAGACGTGTGGTCACGGGTCAGGTGGTCAGACGTGTGGTCACGGGTCACGGGCCAGGTGGTCAGACGTGTGGTCACGGGTCACGGGTCAGGTGGTCAGACGTGTGGTCATGGGTCAGGTGGTCAGACGTGTGGTCACGGATCAGGTGGTCGGACGTGTGGTCACGGGTCAGGTGGTCAGACGTGTGGTCACGGATCAGGTGGTCAGACGTGTGGTCACGGGCCAGGTGGTCAGACGTGTGGTCACGGATCAGGTGGTCAGACGTGTGGTCACGGATCAGGTGGTCAGACGTGTGGTCACGGGCCAGGTGGTCAGACGTGTGGTCACGGGTCAGGTGGTCAGACGTGTGGTCAGGTGGGGAAGTCACGAGACCAGCAGGCGAGGTGGGAAGACGTGTGGTCAGGTGGGGGAGTCACTAGACCAGCCGTGGGAAGGGGTGGGAAGACGTGTGGTCACGTGGAGGAGTCACGAGACCAGCCGTGGGAAGGGGTGGGAAGACGTGGAGGAGATCACGTGGAGGAGTCACGAGACCAGCCGGCGCGGTGGGAAGACGTGTGGTCATGTGGAGGAGTCACGAGACCAGCCGTGGGAAGGGGTGGGAAGACGTCGGGTGTGGGGAGAAGCTAGCACAGCCGGCGAGCTGGCGGCTGAGGTCGTAAGACACTGGAAGCTCGACAGGAGAGGAGTCGGCAGAGAAGACGGCACAGCACTGGGCACAGGGATTTTGGTGGAAACTGTTTAGGCTCAGTAGCACATATATCCACAGGGAATTCGGTGTTTATGCTCAGTATCAATTGCTTGAGCCAGTATCTAGAGCCATTACGACACATTTCGAAAATAATATTGACACAAATAAATAGACCTTCTACCGGACAGAAGCGTTGCTATCAGGCTTCCTTTCCTGAAAGCAAATATTTGCATTTGTATTCCACCCAGTGGCGGGTCTAGGTTTCAAGTTTGAGGGGGTAAAAATTTCGCTCAGTTACGTCAGCGAAAAGTTCTGGAGCGGGTGGGGGTGGCGTCGGGTCGTCAGCGCAGAGTCATTGAGCGGGGGGGGGGGGCGGGGGAACTCAAAGAACAAAAAAAACTTGTTGAGCGACGGGGGAGGGCCCGTCAGCGAAAAGTTGTTGAGCGGAGGGGGGGGGGGAGTAAATCACGACTTCCCGGAACAAAAATCACAACCTCCCGGAACGGTTTGGAGGCAAAAACATACGTTTGCCTACCGCTTTTTCGTTTGGGGGGCAATTACCTGTTTTGCCCAACATGGATCCGCCACTAAGCCTACCGTTGCCGCTGTGATATCGGGTTTTACCGCTAACCACAAAATGGCCTCATTTTCCCCACAATATGGTGGGCTATAAATGTATGTGATTCGGTGACACCTCACGTGCGATGGACAGCTACACCTTTGTGAGAGCCTGAAAGCCGACAGCCACCAAGCCTGTCACGTGCTGTTGCACAGCCTGGCACGTCTCTCTTTGGTTGGACTGTACACGGTACACGTATGCACGAGCGATCGGCGAGCAAGGCGCGTGACACTGCAGTGCGCTGGGGTGAGCCGAGTGTGACGGTGGATGAGCCGAGTGTGACGGTGGATGAGCCGAGTGTGACGGTGGGTGAGCCGAGTGTGACGGTGGATGAGCCGAGTGTGACGGTGGATGAGCCGAGTGTGACGGTGGATGGGGTGGGTGTGACGGTGGATGGAGCGGGAGCGGGACGGTGGATCGGGTGGGTGTGACGGTGGATGGGGTGGGTGTGACGGTGGATGGAGCGGGAGCGGGACGGTGGATGGGGTGACTGTGACGGTGGATGGGGCGGGTGTGACGGTGGATGGGCCGAGTGTGACGGTGGATGAGCCGAGTGTGACGGTGGATGAGCCGAGTGTGACGGTGGGTGAGCCGAGTGTGACGGTGGATGAGCCGAGTGTGACGGTGGATGGGGCGGGTGTGACGGTGGATGAGCCGAGTGTGACGGTGGATCGGGTGGGTGTGACGGTGGATGGGGTGGGTGTGACGGTGGATGGGGTGGGTGTGACGGTGGATGGAGCGGGAGCGGGACGGTGGATCGGGTGGGTGTGACGGTGGATGGGGTGGGTGTGACGGTGGATGGGGTGGGTGTGACGGTGGATGGGGTGGGTGTGACGGTGGATGGAGCGGGAGCGGGACGGTGGATGGGGTGACTGTGACGGTGGATGGGGCGGGTGTGACGGTGGATGGGCCGAGTGTGACGGTGGATGAGCCGAGTGTGACGGTGGATGAGCCGAGTGTGACGGTGGGTGAGCCGAGTGTGACGGTGGATGAGCCGAGTGTGACGGTGGATGAGCCGAGTGTGACGGTGGATGAGCCGAGTGTGACGGTGGATGAGCCGAGTGTGACGGTGGATGAGCCGAGTGTGACGGTGGATGAGCCGAGTGTGACGGTGGATGAGCCGAGTGTGACGGTGGGTGAGCCGAGTGTGACGGTGGATGAGCCGAGTGTGACGGTGGATGAGCCGAGTGTGACGGTGGATGAGCCGAGTGTGACGGTGGATCGGGTGGGTGTGACGGTGGATGAGCCGAGTGTGACGGTGGGTGAGCCGAGTGTGACGGTGGGTGAGCCGAGTGTGACGGTGGATGGGGCGGGTGTGACGGTGGATGAGCCGAGTGTGACGGTGGATGAGCCGAGTGTGACGGTGGATGAGCCGAGTGTGACGGTGGATGAGCCGAGTGTGACGGTGGGTGAGCCGAGTGTGACGGTGGATGAGCCGAGTGTGACGGTGGATCGGGTGGGTGTGACGGTGGATGGGGTGGGTGTGACGGTGGATGGGCCGAGTGTGACGGTGGGTGAGCCGAGTGTGACGGTGGATGGGGCGGGTGTGACGGTGGATGAGCCGAGTGTGACGGTGGATGAGCCGAGTGTGACGGTGGATGAGCCGAGTGTGACGGTGGGTGAGCCGAGTGTGACGGTGGATGAGCCGAGTGTGACGGTGGATGAGCCGAGTGTGACGGTGGATCGGGTGGGTGTGACGGTGGATGGGGTGGGTGTGACGGTGGATGAGCCGAGTGTGACGGTGGGTGAGCCGAGTGTGACGGTGGGTGAGCCGAGTGTGACGGTGGGTGAGCCGAGTGTGACGGTGGATGAGCCGAGTGTGACGGTGGATGGGGCGGGTGTGACGGTGGATGGGGTGGGTGTGACGGTGGGTGAGCCGAGTGTGACGGTGGATGAGCCGAGTGTGACGGTGGATCGGGTGGGTGTGACGGTGGATGGGGTGGGTGTGACGGTGGATGGGGTGGGTGTGACGGTGGATGGGGTGGGTGTGACGGTGGATGGAGCGGGAGCGGGACGGTGGATCGGGTGGGTGTGACGGTGGATGGGGTGGGTGTGACGGTGGATGGAGCGGGAGCGGGACGGTGGATGGGGTGACTGTGACGGTGGATGGGGTGGGTGTGACGGTGGGTGAGCCGAGTGTGACGGTGGATGAGCCGAGTGTGACGGTGGATCGGGTGGGTGTGACGGTGGATGGGGTGGGTGTGACGGTGGATGGGGTGGGTGTGACGGTGGATGGGGTGGGTGTGACGGTGGGTGAGCCGAGTGTGACGGTGGATGAGCCGAGTGTGACGGTGGATCGGGTGGGTGTGACGGTGGATGGGGTGGGTGTGACGGTGGATGGGGTGGGTGTGACGGTGGATGGGGTGGGTGTGACGGTGGATGGAGCGGGAGCGGGACGGTGGATCGGGTGGGTGTGACGGTGGATGGGGTGGGTGTGACGGTGGATGGAGCGGGAGCGGGACGGTGGATGGGGTGACTGTGACGGTGGATGGGGTGGGTGTGACGGTGGATGGGGTGGGTGTGACGGTGGATGGGGCGGGTGTGACGGTGGATCGGGTGGGTGTGACGGTGGATGGAGCGGGAGCGGGACGGTGGATCGGGTGGGTGTGACGGTGGATGGGGTGGGTGTGACGGTGGATGGGGTGGGTGTGACGGTGGATGGGGTGGGTGTGACGGTGGATGGAGCGGGAGCGGGACGGTGGATCGGGTGGGTGTGACGGTGGATGGGGTGGGTGTGACGGTGGATGGAGCGGGAGCGGGACGGTGGATGGGGTGACTGTGACGGTGGATGGGGTGGGTGTGACGGTGGATGGGGTGGGTGTGACGGTGGATGGGGCGGGTGTGACGGTGGATCGGGTGGGTGTGACGGTGGATGGAGCGGGAGCGGGACGGTGGATCGGGTGGGTGTGACGGTGGATGGGGTGGGTGTGACGGTGGATGGGGTGGGTGTGACGGTGGATGGGGTGGGTGTGACGGTGGATGGAGCGGGAGCGGGACGGTGGATCGGGTGGGTGTGACGGTGGATGGGGTGGGTGTGACGGTGGATGGGGTGGGTGTGACGGTGGATGGGGTGGGTGTGACGGTGGATGGAGCGGGAGCGGGACGGTGGATCGGGTGGGTGTGACGGTGGATGGGGTGGGTGTGACGGTGAATGGGGTAGGCGTGACGGTAGATCGGGTGCTGTGACGGTGGATGGGGTGGGTGTGACGGTGGATAGGGTGGGTGTGACGGTGGATGGGGCGGGTGTGACGGTGGATCGGGTGGGTGTGACGGTGTATGGGGTGGGTGTGACGGTGGATGGGGCGGGTGTGACGGTGGATCGGGTGGGTGTGACGGTGGATGGGGTGGGTGTGACGGTGGATGGGGTGGGTGTGACGGTGGATGGAGTGACTGTGACGGTGGATGGGGTGGGTGTGACGGTGGATGGAGCGGGTGTGACGGTGGATGGAGCGGGAGCGGGACGGTGGATGGGGTGGGTGTGACGGTGGATGGGGTGGGTGTGACGGTGGATGGGGTGGGTGTGACGGTGGATGGGGTGACTGTGACGGTGGATGGGGTGGGTGTGACGGTGGATGGAGCGGGTGTGACGGTGGATGGGGTGGGTGTGACGGTGGATGGGGTGGGTGTGACGGTGGATGGGGTGGGTGTGACGGTGGATGGAGCGGGAGCGGGACGGTGGATCGGGTGGGTGTGACGGTGGATGGGGTGGGTGTGACGGTGGATGGGGTGGGTGTGACGGTGGATGGGGTGGGTGTGACGGTGGATGGGGTGGGTGTGACGGTGGATGGAGCGGGAGCGGGACGGTGGATCGGGTGGGTGTGACGGTGGATGGAGCGGGAGCGGGACGGTGGATCGGGTGGGTGTGACGGTGGATGGGGTGGGTGTGACGGTGGATGGAGCGGGAGCGGGACGGTGGATGGGGTGACTGTGACGGTGGATGGGGTGGGTGTGACGGTGGATGGGGTGGGTGTGACGGTGGATGGGGTGGGTGTGACGGTGGATGGAGCGGGAGCGGGACGGTGGATGGGGTGACTGTGACGGTGGATCGGGTGGGTGTGACGGTGGATGGGGTGGGTGTGACGGTGGATGGGGTGGGTGTGACGGTGGATGGGGTGGGTGTGACGGTGGATGGAGCGGGAGCGGGACGGTGGATCGGGTGGGTGTGACGGTGGATGGGGTGGGTGTGACGGTGAATGGGGTAGGCGTGACGGTAGATCGGGTGCTGTGACGGTGGATGGGGTGGGTGTGACGGTGGATAGGGTGGGTGTGACGGTGGATGGGGCGGGTGTGACGGTGGATCGGGTGGGTGTGACGGTGTATGGGGTGGGTGTGACGGTGGATGGGGCGGGTGTGACGGTGGATCGGGTGGGTGTGACGGTGGATGGGGTGGGTGTGACGGTGGATGGGGTGGGTGTGACGGTGGATGGAGTGACTGTGACGGTGGATGGGGTGGGTGTGACGGTGGATGGAGCGGGTGTGACGGTGGATGGAGCGGGAGCGGGACGGTGGATGGGGTGGGTGTGACGGTGGATGGGGTGGGTGTGACGGTGGATGGGGTGGGTGTGACGGTGGATGGGGTGACTGTGACGGTGGATGGGGTGGGTGTGACGGTGGATGGATCGGGTGTGACGGTGGATGGGGTGGGTGTGACGGTGGATGGGGTAGGTGTGACGGTGGATGGAGCGGGAGCGGGACGGTGGATCGGGTGGGTGTGACGGTGGATGGGGTGGGTGTGACGGTGGATGGGGTGGGTGTGACGGTGGATGGGGTGGGTGTGACGGTGGATGGGGTGGGTGTGACGGTGGATGGGGTGGGTGTGACGGTGGATGGAGTGACTGTGACGGTGGATGGGGTGGGTGTGACGGTGGATGGAGCGGGTGTGACGGTGGATGGAGCGGGAGCGGGACGGTGGATGGGGTGGGTGTGACGGTGGATGGGGTGGGTGTGACGGTGGATGGGGTGGGTGTGACGGTGGATGGGGTGACTGTGACGGTGGATGGGGTGGGTGTGACGGTGGATGGATCGGGTGTGACGGTGGATGGGGTGGGTGTGACGGTGGATGGGGTGGGTGTGACGGTGGATGGGGTGGGTGTGACGGTGGATGGAGCGGGAGCGGGACGGTGGATCGGGTGGGTGTGACGGTGGATGGGGTGGGTGTGACGGTGGATGGGGTGGGTGTGACGGTGGATGGGGTAGGTGTGACGGTGGATGGAGCGGGAGCGGGACGGTGGATCGGGTGGGTGTGACGGTGGATGGGGTGGGTGTGACGGTGGATGGGGTGGGTGTGACGGTGGATGGGGTGGGTGTGACGGGTGTGACGGTGGATGGAGCGGGTTTGACGGTGGATAAAGCGGGAGCGGGACGGCTGGACGCGGTGTGGTGATCGGAAGTAATGGCTGCCGCATGTGGGCTGGTATGGTACAGCCGGATGTTATACCCAGACAGACACTATACCAGGGACGCCATGAGAGCCTCTTGATTCAATGCGATCGGGAAAAGATGACAGAAACAATATCGTGGTCATTGTTCTGACTGTTCCAGCTCAAACACGGGCTAACACACATAGACAGGAATACACATTGGCAGGATAACTAACACACATCATTGGCAGGATGACAGGCTTCGAATTTCTCACATCAGTTAAGTAGATCCAAATCGTATCAGCATCCCGTCTTACGTGGGATCTTCATAGTGACGTTAACCAGTAACAGTTCAAAGGGCATCAGTGCAGACTGGATAGTGGATATACCGTCTTTAATATTCCCGCTAAGTTCAAAATCCCAGCCGATACATGTGACTGGCTCGATCAGTCATCCGGTCAACCGACCCAAACAGTTAAATCGTCCTCCGTCGTGGTATTAGGCCAGACCCCGGGGCTGGGAGCTGGCCTGAAGCCAGCTTTATTTGTCACACGGGAGACACACGACCTTGTTTTGTAGCGACACTGTTCAATTCTCGCAGCCGGGGCCCCGCTCCGAAACCCGGGCACGCTGCTCAGAAAGTTGAACGCTGTTTTCATTGTCCGAGATGTGTGGTGGCGTCTGCCGGTGTGTTAGAACCCGGCAGTGCCGGAGGCTGCACCCGGGGGCTAGTGAGGTGCTGAAGAACCCGGCAGGGCCGGAGGCTGCACCCGGGGGCTAGTGAGGTGATGAAGAACCCGGCAGTGCCGGAGGCTGCACCCGGGGACTAGTGAGGTGCTGAAGAACCCGGCAGGGCCGGAGGCTGCACCCGGGGGCTAGTGAGGTACTGAAGAACCCGGCAGGGCTGGAGGCTGCACCCGGGGGCTAGTGAGGTGCTGAAGAACCCGGCAGTGCCGGAGGCTGCACCCGGGGGCTAGTGAGGTGCTGAAGAACCCGGCAGTGCCGGAGGCTGCACCCGGGGGCTAGTGAGGTACTGAAGAACCCGGCAGTGCCGGAGGCTGCACCCGGGGGCTAGTGAGGTGCTGAAGAACCCGGCAGGGCCGGAGGCTGCACCCGGGGGCTAGTGAGGTGCTGAAGAACCCGGCAGGGCCGGAGGCTGCACCCGGGGGCTAGTGAGGTGCTGAAGAACCCGGCAGTGCCGGAGGCTGCACCCGGGGGCTAGTGAGGTGCTGAAGAACCCGGCAGTGCCGGAGGCTGCACCCGGGGGCTAGTGAGGTGCTGAAGAACCCGGCAGGGCCGGAGGCTGCACCCGGGGGCTAGTGAGGTGCTGAAGAACCCGGCAGTGCCGGAGGCTGCACCCGGGGGCTAGTGAGGTGCTGAAGAACCCGGCAGTGCCGGAGGCTGCACCCGGGGGCTAGTGAGGTGCTGAAGAACCCGGCAGGGCCGGAGGCTGCACCCGGGGGCTAGTGAGGTGCTGAAGAACCCGGCAGGGCCGGAGGCTGCACCCGGGGGCTAGTGAGGTACTGAAGAACCCGGCAGGGCCGGAGGCTGCACCCGGGGGCTAGTGAGGTGCTGAAGAACCCGGCAGTGCCGGAGGCTGCACCCGGGGGCTAGTGAGGTGCTGAAGAACCCGGCAGGGCCGGAGGCTGCACCCGGGGGCTAGTGAGGTGCTGAAGAACCCGGCAGTGCCGGAGGCTGCACCCGGGGGCTAGTGAGGTGCTGAAGAACCCGGCAGTGCCGGAGGCTGCACCCGGGGGCTAGTGAGGTGCTGAAGAACCCGGCAGTGCCGGAGGCTGCACCTGGGGGCTAGTGAGGTGCTGAAGAACCCGGCAGGGCCGGAGGCTGCACCCGGGGGCTAGTGAGGTGCTGAAGAACCCGGCAGGGTCGGAGGCTGCACCCGGGGGCTAGTGAGGTGCTGAAGAACCCGGCAGTGCCGGAGGCTGCACCCGGGGGCTAGTGAGGTGCTGAAGAACCCGGCAGGGCCGGAGGCTGCACCCGGGGGCTAGTGAGGTGCTGAAGAACCCGGCAGTGCTGGAGGCTGCACCCGGGGGCTAGTGAGGTGCTGAAGAACCCGGCAGTGCCGGAGGCTGCACCCGGGGGCTAGTGAGGTGCTGAAGAACCCGGCAGTGCCGGAGGCTGCACCCGGGGGCTAGTGAGGTGCTGAAGAACCCGGCAGTGCCGGAGGCTGCACCCGGGGGCTAGTGAGGTGCTGAAGAACCCGGCAGTGCCGGAGGCTGCACCCGGGGGCTAGTGAGGTGCTGAAGAACCCGGCAGGGCCGGAGGCTGCACCCGGGGGCTAGTGAGGTGCTGAAGAACCCGGCAGTGCCGGAGGCTGCACCCGGGGGCTAGTGAGGTGCTGAAGAACCCGGCAGTGCCGGAGGCTGCACCCGGGGGCTAGTGAGGTGCTGAAGAACCCGGCAGGGCCGGAGGCTGCACCCGGGGGCTAGTGAGGTGCTGAAGAACCCGGCAGGGCCGGAGGCTGCACCCGGGGGCTAGTGAGGTGCTGAAGAACCCGGCAGTGCCGGAGGCTACATCCGGGGGCTGAAGGGTGAGGTGCTGAAGCCATCTCCTGACCCAGACTAGGCCAGTTGGTACAGCTTTCAGCAAGCACGCTGGCCCGTCTCCAAATGTAAATGAATGAAATGCACTTAGCTTTGTTTAGATTTGACTCGCAACGAATAAACATACGCAATGCAGCAATAGGTTCCTCTATTGCCCGTTCTTAAAGGAAATAGTTCACCTTCAACATGGGATTTTAAACTGAAATAGCAGTGTTGTAGCCCGTGTTGAGAAATCCTTATCCGCAACTTTTCTTGGCTGAAAAGACTCTCCAGCCGAAGATATTTGACTTTTTGGCGAAGGAATGCGGCACATATATAATATACCGTACCGTCTGAGAGTGCCAGCACTGCATGGAGCATGCGCAGACCAATAACGCACACCATAACATTAATAATTTACGATCTTCTGTCCTGAATTGGCGCGATGTAAGACCATTTGTGAAAAGAAAAAAAAAGAAACTGCATTAAAAAATATAATAAAATCGTGTTCTGAAGAGAGAAAAAATCCGAAGGTGAACTATTTCCTTTAACTGGGTTCACATAGACCGGTAAAACGTAAAATAGTTTAACGTCCAAAATTTCCGGATGTCATCCCCTCACCCCCCAGGAGTCGATTTCAGACCGCGCAGGTAAATACGAAAAAGTTGGCAGCCACAAAGAGCGCCGCGCGATCACTATGACGGACACAATCCAGCTAATGAGAACGGCAACGGCCTCGTGTTGTAATAACAGTCATCAACCTTTGTCAGATAACAAACACAAAGGTAACAGTGGACCTGCCGACTGACCCATTTATCTGTCCACATCGAGAGCTGACTAAGCCTGAGGGCTGTGATTCTTTCACCTAAAGGGTTGCGTTCGCAAAATTTTCCGTCGCTGAGTGAGCTGACACACAGAGCTGCTGATGGTTTCGTTCGGGAAGAATTCAGTCGGCCACCGGCAGCCTGTCCATTTCCAGTCCCAGCTGAACCAGACCTTTGGATACGACAAACGCAGGAAAAGTAGTGATATTGGGATTTAGCTGTTCTTTCTAACTGATCAAAGAGGTTGTAAAGATCCAATTCCGAAGCCGTTTCGGCTTTTCCATTTTGATTAAATGACCCATTAATTTCTTAGGAATGCTATGCTGGTTTCTGCATCAGGAAAAGGAAAAGTCAGCACCATTTTATGTTTCGTTAACATAATCTAACACGATTGAGTTTAGACAAGTATTAGCAAATGTACTAGACCACTAGCTTGCACCACAGGCGGATCCAGCCTCTCTCCGTGTGTGTGTGTGGGGGGGGGGGCATCTTTTTGTAGAAAAAAAGGTACCCCATATTTTTTCCTCCGCCGATTTGGGCCAGTCACCTTATTTTAGTATTCGAGCTTAAGAAATTCACTTTTCAAATTCAAAAAATGGATTTTGTGGATTTTTTCTTCTTCCGAAAAAAAAATTGTTTTTATTTTTGGGGGTCAAAAACAAAAAATTTCGAAAATCCGAGATTGCCATTTTGAAGAGAATGTCATTTCCTTTCTTTCGACGTTTTTATTTGCAATTTGCTTCAAAACTCTTGTTTCTATGATTGTTCAAACATTTCTCGTTTTTCCACCAAAAATGGCATGACGTGGCGTCATTAAAACGTCATTATCTCTCAACATGCTGGATTAATTGCATTGAAATTTGGTGAGTAGACGTAGAATTGATGCAGAATAAGGTACTTAAAGTTTGACGTGGATATCTATCATAGTTTTTAAGTTATTGAGAAAATCTGTGAGGGGGCAGATTCTGCCCCCCTCCCGCCACCCCCTAGCGGGGCGCGGGTTAAGTGTCACCGGGGCTGCTTGAATTGCATCAGGTGCGCTGTTTTGTCTATCATTGAAAGAAAGGGATACATACAAACTTCCAATTAAATCACTCGATAGAAGAAAAAACTTCCGTTTTCATGAATTTTTATTCTAAGATCATTGTTTTTCACGTTCAGTGCAGGGAACGCGCGGGGAGGGGGGATACTTGTATTGAATGCCCGGGCCCCTCTCATATTCCTGTAGGGGGCGGGAATTTTCCCCTGATGCCCCCCCCCCCCCCTGGATCCGTCAGTGCAAGCAATTACCGCCAAGGATAGCCTCTGCCAGACACTTAATTAAATTCATTTTCCCATTTTCCAAATTTGTATAAGCAATTGCGAAAATTGCGTCATGTCGCGAAGCGGCGCGAAATTTTCCGGTTTTTGACTGCCTGGATAGCTGGATTTTGACTGCTGCAAGGACAATTTGTACGATTTTACGATAAATTGGGAACGCGCGGGGGGGGCATACTTGTATTGAATGCCCCCCCCCCAGATTCCTGCGGGGGGGAGTATTTTCCCCTGATGCCCCCCCCCCCTGGATCCGCCAGTGGCTTGCACGGTAGAATACTAATACTACATTTTACATTTTCAGTCGTGGACGTGAATTTATTCACTTTGTCGCTATCATTTTCTTCATATTCATTTCGTCTCAAAGAGAATGTCCAGATGACCATAACTCAACACCCTATCCTGAATCCCGTATACAATAACCGTCACTCAGTCATCATTGCAATTTAGCGTAAACATCTCCACGATACCGAATATCCTATCACACGGCACATAGGTTGACTGCCTCGCTTGGACTGCCGACATTCGTTGCTGCCCGCCGCGAAGACCAACTGTAGTGCAAATGCAATGCACATACTAAAGTGCAATCCCATCACTCAGACTGCCGCTGCAGCCATGTGATTTGATAAGAGATAAGAGTTCCCCCGAAAAATTGAGAAAGCTAGCAATGGCCAAAGTATGTAGGTAATGTAATGGGTGATGTTAAAATTTGCTGGAGATTAAAGGTGATCAAAATACGCCCTATTATTTATTTGAGGGAATAGGCGTGGAAGTTGACTGGTTTTAGTCACTAAGCATCAACGTTAATTATTTCTGAATACATACCAGGTTAATTCCACAGTTTATTTTAACATATTGTTGAATGCACCTGACAGCTGACTATTCGTCACTTTGCCTCTGACTATTCGTCATCTAAATGATCTCCACTAAACGGAAAAGTCAGCATCATTTATTTGACATCCCAGCAGTTTGCATTCTGGTCTTTTTACAACTCTCAATATACTCTTTTCAGTTGATAGCAGTTTCACAGTTGTCAACGTCTGGCACCACGTCTGGCACACGATTGCTGCAGAGTCGCAGAAATAAGCATTGCCTTTGCATTTAAATAGCTATGAGAGCGGTAGCGGCCGATAGCAGCCTGCGATACCCAGCCACGGTCTATCACACTACTCGGGTCGCATAAGACGATGTCTGACCTTGTTATTCGGCCACCCTGTGACCTTTCACGCCCCGTTGGGGAAGTTGACGCCTACTCAGTCTCCGGGAGAGGGAAGTTGGGCCGGTATCGCATCGTTGCTATGAGCCGGGCATCAGCGAGATACGTGCCGCGCCTTATATTGAAACGGGGTACGTCGGCTCCCTGGTATTAATCTCTTGAGCTGAATTCTGTTACAGCTATATGTCTTTATGTCCAATATTGGAGAGCAGGCGGTGGATGTGATTCAGTAAATTTCAAACAAAGCCAAGTTGCTAGGCAGCTGAACTATGAGCAACATAGTCAAAGCAGTGCGCTACGAAATTAATACAAGGATAAACATGGTTAACGGCAATCCGTATTGTTCTCTCTGGTGTGAGTGTTTCGCAGAACTAATGGTGAAACTTTTAGTTTTCTGATGTGCTCCACATTGACGTACGCGCACGCACTCGCAGACGCCCACGCCACGACGAGAGCTGGCACACGCGCAATCAACGTATCGGAGATGACGCGTGTCGATATGTGGGTCAAGGCTACGCGGCGAGACGGAGACACTGAGCAGCGAGCGACGTATTCGCGAGGAGCGAGCCAGGCGCCGCGCGCAGACCAGGGCGGGCTCGGTGCGAGTTTCGGTGCGAGACTATGGTCCTGTTCCCGTGGCACCTCTAATCTCCTCCAAGTTGCTCCAACTTGTAACTGTCGTATCCTAATTCACAGACAGTTGCAAGTTGGAGCAACTTGGAGGATGTTAGAGGCGCCACTGGAACAGGCCCTATGTGGTGGCGGTGTCAGAACTCGGCAGGGTCTGCCGCCAGGAGCGAATCCAGGATTTTGTTTTCAAGATAAGGCAGGGCATAGGGGCGCATTTGATTTCGGGAAACAAGGGTGCAATTTTTTTCCGGGGAACAGGGGCGCATTTTTTTCGGGAAATTGGGGCGCCGTTTCTTCAAACATACCCAGGGGCGGATCTAGGATTTTTCCGAATGGGGTGGGCGGCTGACCCAGGGGCGGCATTTTCGCCGTCAAAGGGGACGCCATGGGCCTGGATGGGCGTTAAAGGTTAATGAATAAACTACATTTTCCTGCAAAAATTGTCAATTATCTTATGCTTACTCATTTGCAGTTGTTTTCTCTCGAAAAATCACAATTATGAATGTATTTTTAAAAAAGATACTGAATTTATGTGTATAGCACTCTCACATGTAGGTATGCCGTCCGTCAGTAACACGCATTTTCGTCAGCAGCACGTATATTCGAGTGCGATCGTGGATGTGACTAATTATGTCACGGCTAGGTCATTCACCTCTCTCTAGCCTGCCCTCTCTCTCTCTCTCTCTCTCTCCTCTCTGACCTGCCGAAATCTACCTAGTCTCTAAACTAAATCTATCTCTGCCTGAAATTATCTCTGATGGAAGTGGTAGACATTATTGTCTACCACTTCCATCAGATGCCGACGCTTCCATCTTCCACGGACGAAGAGGCGCCTCTCGACCAAATTCCATCGTAGCCACGTCGTTGCGTTGCTTGTTAAAGAGTCCTTCCCCGTAGCGCCAGGGACGTAGCCAGGGGGGCACGGGGGCCATCCCCCCCCCCCCCCCCCCTCCCTCCCTGAGCAAAATAAATTCACACTAGATAAAATGAGATTCTGTGACGACGACCCGACCCTACACCCCCCCCCCCCCCCTAGTCACAAGATATGGCTGAGGAGCGATTTTTATTACTACCGGTTCCCCCCCCCCCCCCCCCCCCCCCCCCCTCCCTGAGAAAAAAAAAATCCTCGCTACGTGCCTGCGTAGCGCATTTGACAATCGCGCCCGCCTGACTTCTTCTTGCACCAAGAATAGTTGGCAGGGAGAGATGTTCGAGTTGATGCATGGGGCTGGCGCCGCGACTCGTGCTAACTCGTCCTATTTACCCTTGACTGGGATGACCTGCGTCGGTGGCAGCAGCCTGAGTAAGATGAAGTTAATGCACGGGGAGGACCGTGCCGAAAGTTTGTGACACGTAAATCCTTCGACTTTAAATTCCGCCTGTCAGCAAATATTGCTCGATCGGATATGGTCCATGCAAACAGCTCTGTTTAGTGAAGGGCGCCGACACCATGGTGTCGGCGCGAAACGCATTCAAACGTAAGGTTGGCACCAAATACAAATATGCGCTCAGCTTTAGCTGACAGCACGATGATAGACCGTTCACCGTAAGTCCAGGAGCTTCCCCGTCTCGGCATACACCTTTTTTAGCGAGAAAGTCATTTAGGGCAGCCCCTGCCTCGTCCGGAGTGATAAACTCATTCTACCTCAATTGAAGGAATATCATCACTGAAACTATTGTTCTTCTCGTCTCCCATGAGTGACACTCAGTGGCGTGCGTATAAATTCACAAAGGGTCGGCTTCAGGGCTATCACTCGGTCTGAGGAGCCCTAGGTCTGAGGGAGCCCTTTGTTAGCCTGAGGAGACCCTTTGTCAGCCTGTGGGCCCTTATGTTCCGTCTGAGGGGCCTTTGGTTGGCGTGAGGGGCCCACGGTCGGGTTGAGGGGATCCTCCGGCGCCCCGAAGGGGAACTTGGCCGGCCTGATGGGCCCAGTCAACCTGAGCGGTCCTCGGTCGGCTTAAGAGGACCTCGATCGGCCTGAAGGAGAACTCGGTCGGAATGAGCGGGCCCCCTGTCGGCCTGAGGGGCCCTCGTGCAGCATGAGGGGCCCTAAGATGATTTTTAGGCCTGACAGAACCCTTGCCATGCCTGAACGGATCCCAGGCTGGTCTGAGAGGCCTGAGAGAGCCTCGCACCTCCAGCGGTCACTGGCCGGAGGGGCGCCGTCACTGGCCGGAAGGGGCGCTGTCACTGACCAGATGTGCGCCGTCATTAGATGGAAGGGCGCTGTCACTGAACAGCGGGGCGCCGTCATTTGCCGGTGGAGCGCCGTCACTGGCCGGAGAGGGGTTGTCACTGGTCAGAGGGGCGCCGTCACTAGCCAGAGGGGCGCCGTCACTGGCCAGAGAGGCGCCGTCACTGGTCGGAGGGGCGCCGTCACTGGCCGGAGAGGCGCCGTCTATGACAGGGGATGCGTCACTGGCCGCAAAAACGCCGTCACTGGCCGGAGGGGCGTCCTCACTGGCCGGAGAGGCGACGTCACCTGGCCATAGGGCGGCACATGGCTAGGTAGCGGCACATGGCTAGGGGGCGGCACATGACCAGGGGGCGGAAACTGGCATGAGGGCGGCATCTGACCTGAGGGCGGTGCCCCGCCAGAACGCGGTACATGACCTGAGGACGGGACCTGGCCTGAGGGCGGCACCTAGCCTGAGGGCGGCTCCTGGTCTGAGTGCAGCAAATGTCAGATATCCGACCCCGCAAGCATGTCTATTTCCGCGCCTTCGGCGCGGAAATTGGTCTGCTTACGAGCCTTCGGCGCGGAGGGGGGGGGGGGGGGGAGGGGGGAGCGGCGGCTGCCCCCGCCGCCCCCTCTGTATCCGCCCGCAGGGGGCGGCCGCCACCGCCGCCCCCCCCCCCCCCCCCCCCCCTGTATCCGCCCCTGTCTGCCGCGCAAGAGGCGGCTGGTCTGTCGCAGATAGAGATAGGGCTTTGCAGCTGCTGCTGTATTCCGTATACAGATACAAATTACAAAGGCATGTTGATGTACTGATATATATGTAGAAATCTTACATAGAGATACGGCTGTTCAGGTACTTTATTTTGTTCCCACAGGCTTGTCATGGTGAATTGGTGAAAGGGCATTCGAAGGGAAAAGGATGTGACTCGGAGAAAAGGTTGTTTTAAGGCATCATGTTACGCATTCAGAACAAATGAGGGTCATCAGTGCATATGTTGCGGAAAAGGTATATCGGATATTGATTTCACCGAATTAATTTGCCGACGGCGAGCGTTAGCCTTAGCGACAGTGCAATATCTGTTTCATCACAAACCCACCCAAACATTGAACACCACTCCGGGGTAGGAGCACTCTTCAAACGCAGCAGCGCAGAAACAGCCCGGCGGGTAGGAGCACTCTTCAAACGCAGCAGCGCAGAAACAGCCCGGCGGGTAGGAGCACTCTTCAAACGCAGCAGCGCAGAAACAGCCCGGCGGGTAGGAGCACTCTTCAAACGCAGCAGCGCAGAAACAGCCCGGCGGGTAGGAGCACTCTTCAAACGCAGCAGCGCAGAAACAGCCCGGCGGGTAGGAGCACTCTTCAAACGCAGCAGCGCAGAAACAGCCCGGCGGGTAGGAGCATTCTTCAAACGCAGCAGCGCAGAAACAGCCCGGCGGGTAGGAGCACTCTTCAAACGCAGCAGCGCAGAAACAGCCCGGCGGGTAGGAGCACTCTTCAAACGCAGCAGCGCAGAAACAGCCCGGCGGGTAGGAGCACTCTTCAAACGCAGCAGCGCAGAAACAGCACGGCGGGTAGGAGCACTCTTCAAACGCAGCAGCGCAGAAACAGCCCGGCGGGTAGGAGCACTCTTCAAACGCAGCAGCGCAGAACAGCACGGTGGAACAACACCACTTCGACCCCCCCCCCTTCCCCGACAGTGCTGACAAGTTATGATATCGTAAATCGCGCTGAGTGTTCTTACGAGAATGTTCATAAACGTAAACAGAGAAACTGTGCATGTTCGCGCCGCACAGGCAGCTATTATGCCGTCAAAGGCCATCGTAAAGCGCACCCAAACCAATTGCTAGCGTTTTCACCTCGGTCTTAGGCGGGTAATTCGCTTGAGCAAATGCGACCGTTCTACAATGTAACGTTGTGATGAGGACCATTGGCAGGACGAGATGTCTGAAATGACTTCTCTTTGACCTTTTCGAAATGCTGGAATAAACCCGCCTAGTCCGGCCGCAGAAACACTTATGGTCAGACCACTTAGAGTTCGCACCGTCACACGTTCTCGGCGGGACGATCGGACCTCCCATGGGACAGGGCTGGCTCTCGACCGGGCCAAGCGCTCTATCCAGATGATAATGGAACGCCCAGGACCGCCTGAGAGAGCAGCGTCTCCGGGTGAGGCGTCCTGAACTATCGCCAGCCATGGCTTGACCTGGCATTACACCGGACGACCCGCGGCCAGTTGGCAATCTGCCGGCCGCAGCGACTAGCCACCTTCACAGCGCCGTCCGGCCGGGGCTATAGCACAGTCCGTCCGTCCGTCCGGGGCTATAGCACAGTCCGTCCGTCCGGCCGGGGCTATAGCACAGTCCGTCCGTCCAGCCGGGGCTATAGCACAGTCCGTCCGTCCAGCCGGGGCTATAGCACAGTCCGTCCGTCCGCCCGGGGGTATAGCACAGTCCGTCCGTCCAGCCGGGGCTATAGCACAGTCCGTCCGTCCGCCCGGGGGTATAGCACAGTCCGTCCGTCCAGCCGGGGCTATAGCACAGTCCGTCCGTCCGCCCGGGGGTATAGCACAGTCCGTCCGTCCGGCCGGGGCTATAGCACAGTCCGTCCGTCCGGGACTATAGCACAGTCCGTCCGTCCGCCCGGGGCTATAGCACAGTCCGTCCGTCCGGCCGTGGCTATAGCACAGTCCGTCCGTCCGGCCGGGACCCGGGGATATCGCCCTGTCCAGTGTCCAACACCGTGCGGCGGCGGCGGCGGCGGCGGCGGCGGCGGCCCCGTGCGCTGCACTGCCCATTGTCTCAGGACATCCCGCTGATGACGGCCCCATCACTTCTGCCGCGCCGCCCGTCCACATGGACACTTCCCAGATCCCAGCGCTCAGAGCTGATGTTAGCACACACATAGACACAGGGTGTGACACGCATGGACACAAATAGATGCACATAGACACACATAGACACACATATACACACATAGACACACATATATACACATAGACACACATAGACACACATAGACACACATAGACACACATAGACACACATATACACAGTAGACACACATAGACACAGTAGACACATAGAAACTCGCATACACACACACACACATAGACACACATAGACACACATAGACACACATAGACACACATAGACACACATAGATACACATACACACATAGACACACATAGACGCACATACACACATATATACACATACACACATATACCCACATAAACACATAGACACACAGACACACACAGACACACATAGACACGCATAGACACACATAGACACACATATATACACATATACACACATAGACACACATAGATACACATAGACACACATAGACACACATAGACACACATAGACACACATAGACACACATAGACACAGGGTGTGACCAGGGGCGTAGGAACTATGTTCAAGTTGGGGGGGGGGGGGGGGCAGGAGGCATTCTGAAGTCGATTCTTTACATGCAACGCCCATAGGCGTAATGTTAAAATCCAAAATGTTGGGGGGCGGCTGCCCCCTGCCCCCCCCCCCCCCTGTTCCTACGCCTATGGGTGTGACACACATAGACACACATAGACACACATAGACACACATAGACACACATGTACACACATAGACACACATAGACACACATAGACACACATAGACACAGTATATGACACACATAGACACACATAGACACAGTAGATGACACATATACACACACATATACACACATATACACACATAGACACACATATACACACATAGACACACATATACACACATATACACACATATACACACATAGACACACATATACACACATAGACACACATAGACATACATACACACATATACACACATAGACACACATAGACATACATACACACATATACACACATAGACACACATAGACACAGTAGATGACACACATAGACACACATAGACACAGTAGATGACACATATACACACATATACACACATATACACACATAGACACACATATACACACATAGACACACATAGATGGGCTTCACTTATCGGATGAGGGGGCAAGGGCTTTGGGAGATGCCTACAGAAGTGTCATTCAGGGAAACTAGGTAGGAGGGGGGGGGGGGGGGTTCAGGGACGCTAGTACTAGGGCATCAGGAAGTAAGCATTGGTAGAAGTTCATGTCAGAATAGGACAGTAGATCATAATTCCCTCAGAATTAGTAGAGTCAGCTCAAAGTATAAGATCACATGTGTGTTGCTGAATGCCCAAAGTATTAGGTCTAAATTTGATGAGTTTGAGTGTTATGTTGCCCTTGAAAAGCCTGATATCATTTGTGTAACCGAGACATGGGTTAGTGAGGGGTATAATAGGGATAGGCTACAGGATTTCGAGTTACAAGGGTATAACATGTTCTCATACTGCAGAGAATCACGGCAGGGGGGCGGAGTGTTTGTATATGTAAATAGCTTGTACTGCACTACTAGAGTTGATGATTCTAGTAAAGTAAAAGAAGTAGAATCAATCTGGCTTGACATTAAAATTGGTACAGGAAACAGAGGAAGGTTGAGGATAGGTGCAGTTTACAGACCAGGGAATCTTCCAAGGAACTCCCAAGCTGAAACAGACCAAGATATTTGTGAGGAAATACGTAGGAACTTTCGGGCTCAGTGTCTTATTATGGGAGATTTTAACTTAAGAGGATACGAAAGTATAGCAGAGGAAACAAATGAGTGTAGGTTGTATAGGCAAATCTTTGAAGAGGAGCTTTTCATGCATCAGTTTGTAACAGAGCCAACCAGACATTGCTCCATTCTAGACCTTGTATTATCAGACAACAGTGATCTAGTTAGTGACATAAGTATTTGTGCAGGTCTAGGAACCAGTGATCACAATATGGTTAAATTCAATATCTCATCAGACATGAGGCCCAAAGATAACCTTATTATGGTTCCAAACTTCAGCCGGGCTGATTTTGATGGTATTATAAATGACCTCGCACAGATAAAATGGAACGCTGAGTTGGCAGGTTTAGATGCATGTGAGGCCTGGAATGTTTTCAAAGCTAGATTAAGCCAAATTCAGAATCTGCATATACCCCTCAGGCACAAATGTAACAGAACCAAGGGCAAACCAGTTTGGCTTACCCCAGAAGTAAGGAGTGCTATACAAGCTAAAAGAAGTGCATTTGGCATTTTGAAGGGATCTTCACTAGATATAAATCAGAAGGCCTACCAGAATGCAAGAAATTCAGTTAAGAAAAAGGTCAGAGCAGCTAAAAGGGCAAAGGAACTTGATTTAGCTAGACATTGTAATGCAGATAGTAAGAAGTTCTTCAGTTTTTATAAGTTCAGTACAGTTTCCAAAAATATAGGTCCATTTAAGGTAGATGATGTGTTAGTTAGCAAGGACGGTGAAATGGTTGAAGTGCTTAATGATCAGTTTCAATCTGTCTTTACTATCGAGGACCAGAGTAGTATTGCAGCACTTCAGCCTGAGCTAGAGACAGAGGAGACTATAGGAGAGCTAGGTGGCATAAGTAGTGAACTTGTTCTAGAATATCTAAAGAAAGTAAGGCCTAACAAGGCAGAAGGACCTGATGAAATCCATGCTAGACTTTTAAGAGAATCTGAAAGGGAGTTGTCGGTTCCATTAGCCATAATATTTTCTAAATCACTCGCAGATAGTAAAATTCCACTTGATTGGAAAAGAGCAAATGTTGTTCCTATTCATAAAAAGGGAGATAGAAGTAAAGAGGAAAACTATAGACCGGTTAGTCTGACCTCATTAGTCTGCAAGGTGCTTGAATCAATCATCAAAGATAAGATTGTTGAATTCTTGGAGCAAAATGAACTCATCAAGGATACACAGCATGGCTTTAGGAAGGGCCGTTCTTGTTTAACTAATCTTCTGGAGTTTTTGGATGTTGCAACAGATAGCTTTGATCAGGGTAAACAGCTAGATGTAGCTTTTCTTGATTTCAGTAAAGCATTTGACAAAGTCCCCCATACAAGACTGGGGTTGCAACTTAAAATTCATGGGATCAGGGGCAATATTCTGGATTGGATAGAAACGTGGCTTTCAGGACGCCAGCAAAGGGTTATATTGAATGGGTGCCAATCACAATGGAAGGAGGTTCTCAGTGGGGTTCCACAGGGCTCAGTCCTGGGCCCATTGCTTTTTATAGTATTTGTGAATGCAATTGAGAACAGTATAGACAGCAAAGTCTTGAAATTTGCAGACGATCTAAAAGTTGTCAGGATTATTAGAGGAAAACATGATCAGGATGTTTTTCAATCAGATCTGGACAAGCTAGTTGAGTGGTCTGAAGCATGGCAGATGAAATTCAATTTGAGTAAATGTAAGATTATGCACGCTGGACGGGTTAGCAGTAAACATAGGTATGAAATGGGTGGGCAGAAAATGGAGCAGATTGAAAAGGAAAGAGATTTAGGTGTCGTGGTAAACAATAGACTATCAGCGTCAGACCAGGTTGTAGAAGCTAGGAAAAAGGCACTTAGAATGCTAGGGGCCATTAACAGAAATGTTTCCTACAAGAGTGAAAAGGTAATAACAAAACTGTATTGTGCATACGTTAGACCACATTTGGAGTATTGTGTACAAGCCTGGTCTCCAACATATGAGAAAGATTGCTGGTTGTTAGAAAGAGTTCAAAAGAGGGCAACAAAAATGGTTAATTGTCTTGGTAGTTTACCTTATGAAGATAGATTAAAGAAATTGGGTATGTTTTCACTTAGATATAGAAGGCTAAGAGGAGATCTAATTGAAGTCTTCAAATTTGTAAATAGTCAGCATTCTGGATATTTAAAGGGTATGTTTGAGTTCAATAGGGAAAATCGAGGTAGAGGTCATCAGCATAAACTCATTATGAAACAAAGTAGGACTAGGCTACGACAGTCATTTTTCAGTAGAAGGGTTGTAGGACATTGGAATATGCTACCAGGGGATGTCGCTGATGCAGTGACACTTGCTTCCTTCAAAATTAGATTAGATAAATACTTTACAGAGAAGGGATTAGTTCATAAATACTCGTGGGATTAGCCTTCTTTTATGCAGGTAGAGTAAGGTGATTTGAAGGGGGCGAGACTGGTGGAGGGGGGGGGGGTGGGGGTGGGGTGGGGTGCAACCTCGGATGGGCCCAAGAGGCTCTTTGTTGCACTTTTCTTTTATGTCTTTTATGTCTTTTATTTATAGACACACATAGACACAGTAGATGACACACAGACACACATAGACACAGTAGATGACACATAGACACACATATACACACATAGACACACATAGACACACATAGACACACATAGACACAGTAGATGACACATAGACACACATATACACACATATACAAAAATAGACACAGTAGATGACACATAAACACACATATACACACATAGACACACATAGACACACATAGACACACATAGACACACATAGACACACATAGACACACATACACACATATACACACATAGACACACATAGACACACATATACACACATAGACACACATAGACACACATAGACACAGTAGATGACACATAGACACACATATACACACATAGACACACATAGACACACATAGACACACATAGACACACATAGACACACATACACACATATACACACATAGACACACATAGACACACATATACACACATAGACACACATAGACACAGTAGATGACACACATAGACACACATAGACACAGTAGATGACACATGGTGGAACGAAGTGGCTTGGTAAGAGTGTCGTTTGCTCCCCGGCTGCTCTCTCCGAATGAAGTGAGCACGACGTGTTTCGCATGCAACAAAGCCACACAGTCAGAGGCAGCATGGCCTATTTACGCGCTAAAGCTGCCGCATTACTGCTGAATGCTGAAAATGGATGGGTGTCGCTCGTGGCTCGCAACATGCTTTGTTTAGCAAATGGTGGCTTTGGACGGCGAGCATTTCGATTATTTGTTTTTATTATTATAGACTTGTAGTGAACATAAAAGTTTCGTTGATGACAAAGTTTATAATTGAATGTGCAAAAAAATACAAGGGATCAAAAATAATACAATGACGCTGATAAAATTAAATGAGATTCTTCGATGTTAAACAGTCCTCTTTGGATATGGATCCTGATCTATAATAAAAACCATGTTTCAAAATATGTGTGACAAAGGTACTGAATGATGAAGCTCGCCTTCTCCTTGAGATGCAAAACATTTAAATGTTCTTCATTAAACGTCCTTTCAATGACACCCGCCCACTACTTAAATGTTAAATTTAATTTAATTTTGCCCGCTAGGTTTCATCAAATCAAGGGACGCCAATTGTTATCCCTTTCAATCGTTTCAAGCATTCGTATGTCTCTTGCGTGAAAATCTTCCGTTTCTTTTCATTGTCTACCTACAAATGGCAAATAAGAAATTAACGGCCTTTGACGAAAAATCTGAACAAAACAATGGAACACGGAAGCCGAGGAAATAGAATGTCCGCCATTTATATCGGTCGGTTAACCCTAAGGTTTTGGATTTGGCCACGGAAAAAATAAACTTAACTGAAGACACCCAATAGCGGATCCATGGTATAAGGGCCGATTCGGCCATGGCTTCTCCCCAAACGAACTTAAGTGGATACAATATTGTCATTTCTGGATTTGTTAAACAAACTACGGGAAGTCCCTCAAGGCAAATGTGTTAGCAATCACTTATCTGTATTTATCCGAGAGGGGCGTAGGAACCGATTTCAAGTTGGTATGGCAAAGGCTAGCGCAATGGTGCACAGGCCAGCAACCAGAAATTTTAGAAAGGGGGTCCCGGGTCGAACAAGAAGGGGGTCCCGTGCCAATTTTTGGCTGCTTATTTTTCGGAAAAGTGTACGGAAAACGTGCACTTTGTCTCTAAAAAGGGGGTCCCGGATCCCGCCCCCCACCCTGGTTGCGCCTTTGATGGTGCAATAGTCTAGTAGCTGGAGAAGCAAAATCACATGTATGTTTTAAAAAAAATGACAACAGTCATGTTCGTCGATTTTTAGGATACCTACACATCATATGTATAATTTCATATATGTATATTTCAACACCCATAAAAACAGCGAGGTATATTGCGAAGTGGGTTCGCTGAACATGTTGGCATAAACTGGCCTATTTTACGACTAATACGTTTCCGAACGGTAAGAAACTTTATCATTACAAATACAATGTATTGATGAATCAGAAAAGTTAGGACAAAAGTCTGGAAATTGTCGTCTTTTTTAGTATACCTTCAAAGATTTTCAGGGCGGTCACTTGACACCCTGAACATTTTGTTGCCGGAGCTAGCCTGGCACTTCGTAAAACTTATTTAAAAAATATGATAGTATGATAATTATTCACTGTAAATTATGCATGACCCTCTGTTCCAATATTCTGTCAATTTCTTTTCGTTAAAAGCCTCTTATTGTTTTGCAATCTACTAAAAACCTTACACGTCGTAGCCTTTCTAACGGGTGCATAAGCATGGTAAATCATAATTGAAGATTTCGGTGAAAATAGTTGATGGATGTTGATTGAACTTCGCAAAAACATATATTATAATCGATTGCTCTAACAATTGTAGGCACCCATTTCCGCGGCCGATCAGTTGATTATGATATTGGCGTTAAGATCCACCAGGGTGTCAATCGACCTCGTTTTTATCTCACTTTTTTACGAGGCTACTAAATTACGAACCGCATGTAACACAACACTTCTCACGATATTCCTCTGCCAAGGTAACCAAGTATGTTTCAAAATCCCACTTGGGCCCCACTTGGGCGTGTTTGCTGGGAATATGTCCTCTCCAACGATCATGAGCAGGAGCGGCGGAAAGTTGTCAGTTAATGGGGGCACCAGCCCCATTCTGAGCCATTTCTTTCCAGTCAACGACATAGGGTGAGTGTATTAATTTTCCCATTTAGAGGCACCGTGCCCCAGTGCACCCCCCCCCCCCTTCCCCCGCTCCGCCACCAGTGATCATGATTAGGTAACCATCAGAACATAATGCACGCCGTCAGACCATAAGGGCCATATCAGACGATGAGAACTTCAGGAAAAACGACCAAAGCGTCAGACCATCATTCCATCAGTAAGGTCCAACATAAACTGAAAATGTCAACGTTTCTTTCGCGGCACCGCACAAGCTCGTGTACCTATAACAAGGATTCATGTGATTTTGTTTAGTAGTAATGATCGTTGAAACTGGGGAAATACCTGACTCAGGTTACCTGGGAAACAACCAACGTAAATAAATGGATTCTCGTCAGAATCCAAGGCTACCATGCCATCTACAAACTGCGTTCGTACATATATTTCCTTGGATTTCGGAGACCGAGTATATATGGGCGACTGGAAAGTTGGTGTGGCACCGCCACACAGGCGCGTAGCCAGGATTTTGTTTTATCAGGGGGGCACGTCAGTGGTAGAACACATTTCGCTCCTCAGACATATGTTGTTGACCAGGGGGGGAGGGTAGGGTCTCAGACATATGTTGTTGACCAGGGGGGGGGAGGGTAGGGTCAGAGAATTCGCTCCTCAGACATATGTTGTTGACCAGGGGGGGAGGATAGGGTCGGGATTTCGCTCCTCAGACATATGTTGTTGACCAGGGGGGAGGGTAGGGTCTCAGACATATGTTGTTGACCAGGGGGGGAGGGTAGGGTCGGGATTTCGCTCCTCAGACATATGTTGTTGACCAGGGGGGGAGGGTAGGGTCTCAGACATATGTTGTTGACCAGGGGGGGAGGGTAGGGTCAGAGAATTCGCTCCTCAGACATATGTTGTTGACCAGGGGGGAGGGTAGGGTCGGGATTTCGCTCCTCAGACATATGTTGTTGACCAGGGGGGAGGGTAGGGTCGGGATTTCGCTCCTCAGACATATGTTGTTGACCAGGGGGGAGGGTAGGGTCGGGATTTCGCTCCTCAGACATATGTTGTTGACCAGGGGGGGAGGGTAGGGTCTCAGACATATGTTGTTGACCAGGGGGGGAGGGTAGGGTCGGGATTTCGCTCCTCAGACATATGTTGTTGACCAGGGGGGGAGGGTAGGGTCTCAGACATATGTTGTTGACCAGGGGGGGAGGGTAGGGTCAGATAATTCGCTCCTCAGACATATGTTGTTGACCAGGGGGGGGAGGGTAGGGTCGGGATTTCGCTCCTCAGACATATGTTGTTGACCAGGGGGGGAGGGTAGGGTCGGGATTTCGCTCCTCAGACATATGTTGTTGACCAGGGGGGGGAGGGTAGGGTCGGGATTTCGCTCCTCAGACATATGTTGTTGACCAGGGGGGAGGGTAGGGTCGGGATTTCGCTCCTCAGACATATGTTGTTGACCAGGGGGGTAGGGTAGGGTCGGGATTTCGCTCCTCAGACATATGTTGTTGACCAGGGGGGAGGGTAGGGTCGGGATTTCGCTCCTCAGACATATGTTGTTGACCAGGGGGGAGGGTAGGGTCGGGATTTCGCTCCTCAGACATATGTTGTTGACCAGGGGGGAGGGTAGGGTCGGGATTTCGCTCCTCAGACATATATTGTTGACCAGGGGGGGAGGGTAGGGTCGGGATTTCGCTCCTCAGACATATGTTGTTGACCAGGGGGGGAGGGTAGGGTCTCAGACATATATTGTTGACCAGGGGGGAGGGTAGGGTCGGGATTTCGCTCCTCAGACATATATTGTTGACCAGGGGGGAGGGTAGGGTCTCAGACGTATATTGTTGACCAGGGGGGGAGGGTAGGGTCGGGATTTCGCTCCTCAGACATATGTTGTTGACCAGGGGGGGAGGTTAGGGTCGGGATTTCGCTCCTCAGACATATATTGTTGACCAGGAGGGGAGGGTAGGGTCTCAGACATATATTGTTGACCAGGGGGGGAGGGTAGGGTCGGGATTTCGCTCCTCAGACATATATTGTTGACCAGGGGGGAGGGTAGGGTCTCAGACATATATTGTTGACCAGGGGGGGAGGGTAGGGTCGGGATTTCGCTCCTCAGACATATGTTGTTGACCAGGGGGGGAGGGTAGGGTCTCAGACATATATTGTTGACCAGGGGGGGGAGGGTAGGGTCGGGATTTCGCTCCTCAGACATATATTGTTGACCAGGGGGGGAGGGTAGGGTCTCAGACATATATTGTTGACCAGGGGGGAGGGTAGGGTCGGGATTTCGCTCCTCAGACATATGTTGTTGACCAGGGGGGGGGAGGGTAGGGTCGGGATTTCGCTCCTCAGACATATATTGTTGACCAGGGGGGGAGGGTAGGGTCTCAGACATATATTGTTGACCAGGGGGGAGGGTAGGGTCGGGATTTCGCTCCTCAGACATATATTGTTGACCAGGGGGGAGGGTAGGGTCTCAGACATATATTGTTGACCAGGGGGGGAGGGTAGGGTCGGGATTTCGCTCCTCAGACTTATATTGTTGACCAGGGGGGGAGGGTAGGGTCGGGATTTCGCTCCTCAGACATATATTGTTGACCAGGGGGGAGGGTAGGGTCTCAGACATATATTGTTGACCAGGGGGGGAGGGTAGGGTCGGGATTTCGCTCCTCAGACATATGTTGTTGACCAGGGGGGGAGGGTAGGGTCTCAGACATATATTGTTGACCAGGGGGGGAGGGTAGGGTCTCAGACATATATTGTTGACCAGTGGGGAGGGTAGGGTCGGGATTTCGCTCCTCAGACATATATTGTTGACCAGGGGGGAGGGTAGGGTCTCAGACATATATTGTTGACCAGGGGGGAGGGTAGGGTCGGGATTTCGCTCCTCAGACATATATTGTTGACCAGGGGGGAGGGTAGGGTCGGGATTTCGCTCCTCAGACATATATTGTTGACCAGGGGGGGAGGGTAGGGTCTCAGACATATATTGTTGACCAGGGGGGGAGGGTAGGGTCGGGATTTCGCTCCTCAGACATATGTTGTTGACCAGGGGGGGAGGGTAGGGTCTCAGACATATATTGTTGACCAGGGGGGGAGGGTAGGGTCGGGATTTCGCTCCTCAGACATATATTGTTGACCAGGGGGGAGGGTAGGGTCGGGATTTCGCTCCTCAGACATATATTGTTGACCAGGGGGGGAGGATAGGGTCTCAGACATATGTTGTTGACCAGGGGGGGAGGTTAGGGTCGGGATTTCGCTCCTCAGACATATATTGTTGACCAGGGGGGGAGGGTAGGGTCTCAGACATATGTTGTTGACCAGGGGGGAGGGTAGGGTCGGGATTTCGCTCCTCAGACATATGTTGTTGACCAGGGGGGGAGGGTAGGGTCGGGATTTCGCTCCTCAGACATATATTGTTGACCAGGGGGGAGGGTAGGGTCTCAGACATATGTTGTTGACCAGGGGGGAGGGTAGGGTCGGGATTTCGCTCCTCAGACATATGTTGTTGACCAGGGGGGAGGGTAGGGTCGGGATTTCGCTCCTCAGACATATGTTGTTGACCAGGGGGGAGGGTAGGGTCGGGATTTCGCTCCTCAGACATATGTTGTTGACCAGGGGGGGAGGGTAGGGTCTCAGACATATGTTGTTGACCAGGGGGGGAGGGTAGGGTCGGGATTTCACTCCTCAGACATATGTTGTTGACCAGGGGGGGAGGGTAGGGTCGGGATTTCGCTCCTCAGACATATGTTGTTGACCAGGGGGGGAGGGTAGGGTCGGGTCGTCAGAGAATCTCGTATTATCTAGTGTAAATTTGCATGCCCCCCCCCCCCCCCCCCCCCTTGGCTACGACCCTGCCGCCACAGGAGTTCCAAAGTGTTGGTGTGGCAGCTGCCACCCCTGCAACACCACTTCCGACGCCTATGCGCCTATGATCCGAAAGTACTTTAACGAGGTTTTGGAGCTTTGGTAGAACATATTCAAATTTGGCCCCACCCAAACCATTTTCGGCCGTTTTGAATGAGCCTGTGAATGCGTCCTTACGTTAATCAGGCTGTACCCAGGCTTTTCCTTCCGTCACTTGGGCCCTTTGTACAAATTTGTGCCAAAGTGCCAACAGTAAGTAGGTAAATGCCCGACAGAAAGGCAAGTAAATGGAACAGGAGACGACTTGACGAGGAACAACAGACTATGAATAACAATATCGGTTGGCACATGGCAGCAGCGGGAGACTATAGAGACTATATAATACAATCTCAACTGGCACACAACTCTCCCTCGACGTCAATCAAAACAAGCCAAGCTCCCGTCAAAACAAACCAGTGGTGCCCTTTAACCACAAGGTCACATGTGACGTAATAAGTCACAAGAAAACCCTACATGGTGTCACACTATCCACGACGTCACAATCTCACCTGCTGCTCTGGCGACCCGGGGGCGACTGAAGCTAAACCCGGACACCCAGCTGTTCGGCCGCCGCCCCCTGCGACCGGAATCGATCCTCTAAGCCGTGAGAGCGCCGCCGCTAAGGGCGAAAATCGCCTGCCGTACTGTGACGTGTCGCCCAGGCACCGCCTTAGCGGCTGCTGCGTCAGAGTCCGATTTGCCGTACCGAGATCGATAGGAGGCGGAGTGGTACCGCCATGCATGTGGGTCACCGGCACGCAGAAAAGTGCGTGTGGGCGATGGGAGCTGCTACCGCCGATGACACAGCACCGCCCACAGTAAATCAGCGTGACGGGCGTGACGACGGCCGACATATGTCACCCGCGACGGCGTCAGCGATGCCCCAGACGACAACTCACGGCATCACAGCACCGAAGCAAACGCATCTCTCCAAAATGGCATCTCAAGTCCGGTGCAAACCTCGCAGACAATGCAAGCACCCAAATGCGGTGACAAGGTCGGTTTTGCCGAGTCACCGACGTAGCCTGGGCTGCTGCAGCCCGTGCTCGCTGCCAGAGAGCCTGCACTAACAGTCCCGGACGTGCCGTGACGTGCTGTGCCTCGCTGTGCCGTGCCGTGCCGTGCCGCACCGTGCCGTGCCGTGCCGTGCCGTGCCGTGCCGTGCCGCGCTGTGCCGTGTCGTGCCGTGCCGCGCCGCGCCGCGCCGCGCCGTGCCGTGCCGTGCCGTGCCGTGCCGTGCCGCGCTGTGCCGTGCCGTACCGCGCCGCGCCGTGCCGCGCTGTGCCGTGCCGTGCCGTGCCGTGCCGTGCCGTGCCGTGATGTGCCGTGCCGTGCCGCGCTGTGCCGTGCCGTGCCGTGCCGTACCGCGCCGCGCCGTGCCGTGCCGTGCCGTGCCGTGCCGTGCCGTGCCGTGCCGCGCTGTGCCGTGCCGTGCCGTGCCGTGCCGTGCCGTGCCGTGCCGTGCCGTGCCGTGCCGTGCCGTGCCGCGCTGTGCCGTACCGTGCCGTACCGCGCCGCGCCGCGCCGTGCCGTGCCGTGCCGTGCCGTGCCGCGCTGTGCCGTGCCGTGCCGTACCGTACCGCGCCGCGCCGCGACGCGCCGTGCCGTGCCGTGCCGCGCCGTGCCGTGCTGTGCCGTGCCGTGCCGTGCTGTGCCGCGCTGTGCCGTGCCGTGCCGTACCGCGCCGCGCCGTGCCGTGCCGTGCCGTGCCGTGCCGCGCCGTGCCGTGCCGTGCCGTGCCGCGCTGTGCCGTGCCGTGCCGTACCGCGCCGCGCCGTGCCGTGCCGTGCCGTGCCGCGCCGTGCCGTGCCGCGCTGTGCCGTGCCGTGCCGTACCGCGCCGCGCCGTGCCGTGCCGTGCCGCGCTGTGCCGTACCGTGCCGTACCGCGCCGCGCCGCGCCGCGCCGCGCCGTGCCGTGCCGTGCCGCGCTGTGCCGTGCCGTGCCGTGCCGTGCCGTACCGCGCCGCGCCGTGCCGTGCCGTGCCGTGCCGTGCCGCGCTGCGCCGTGCCGTGCCGTGCCGTGCCGTGCCGTGCCGTGCTGTGCCGTGCCGCGCTGTGCCGTGCCGTGCCGTACCGCGCCGCGCCGTGCCGTGCCGTGCCGTGCCGCGCCGCGCCGTGCCGTGCCGTGCCGTGCCGTGCCGCGCTGTGCCGTGCCGTACCGCGCCGCGCCGTGCCGTGCCGCGCCGTGCCGTGCCGTGCCGTGCCGTGCCGTGCCGTGCCGTCACACGCAGCTCGACAGACCATCAGTTACCGGTGCCGTGTAATGCCGCCCCCTCCCCCTCGCGCCCTCGGCGATCCGTGGCCGCGCAACGGAGGCGACCATTTACCCGGTTCACGTCAGCTGCCGCCCCCTCCCCCTCCCCCGTCACCGGGCCGCCGGGCCGCCGGGCCGACGCCGCGCCGCCGTCCCGCTGTGGTGCGGGGGACATGGGCGGGCCAGACTGACCTGGCATCGGGCCAGGCTGACCTGGCATCGGGACAGGCTGACCTGGCATCGGGCCAGACTGACCTGGCATCGGGCCAGACTGACCTGGCATCGGGCCAGACTGACCTGGCATCGGGACAGGCTGACCTGGCATCGGGACAGGCTGACCTGGCATCGGGACAGGCTGACCTGGCATCGGGCCAGACTGACCTGGCATCGGGCCAGACTGACCTGGCATCGAGACAGGCTGACCTGGCATCGGGCCAGACTGACCTGGCATCGGGCCAGACTGACCTGGCATCGGGCCAGACTGACCTGGCATCGGGACAGGCTGACCTGGCATCGGGGCCAACCGCCGCGGTAGGGCACGGGAACCACGGTCAAATCAGCCACCAGGCCATTAACCAGTCAACCAGCCCCTGCGCTTTGCCAGACTGCAGGGGAGAGTGGTGATGTCGTACACTTGATGAGCCATTTCCGGTCGATAATGTGCTTGCCTTGGATGAGGTCAGGTCTCGGAAGCCTTTCATCTGAATACCAGTGCAGGAGGATTACCTTTGTTAATGTAACGCCAGCACGGTGCAGGAGGATTACCTTTATTAATGTAACGCCAGCACGGTGCAGGAGGATTACACGCCAGCACGGTGCAGGAGGATTACCTTTGTTAATGTAACGCCAGCACGGTGCAGGAGGATTACCTTTGTTAATGTAACGCCAGCACGGTGCAGGAGGATTACCTTTGTTAATGTAACGCCAGCACGGTGCAGGAGGATTACCTTTGTTAATGTAACGCCAGCACGGTGCAGGAGGATTACCTTTGTTAATGTAACGCCAGCACGGTGCAGGAGGATTACCTTTGTTAATGTAACGCCAGCACGGTGCAGGAGGATTACCTTTGTTAATGTAACGCCAGCACGGTGCAGGAGGATTACCTTTGTTAATGTAACGCCAGCACGGTGCAGGAGGATTACCTTTGTTAATGTAACGCCAGCACGGTGCAGGAGGATTACCTTTGTTAATGTAACGCCAGCACGGTGCAGGAGGATTACCTTTGTTAATGTAACGCCAGCACGGTGCAGGAGGATTACCTTTGTTAATGTAACGCCAGCACGGTGCAGGAGGATTACCTTTGTTAATGTAACGCCAGCACGGTGCAGGAGGATTACCTTTGTTAATGTAACGCCAGCACGGTGCAGGAGGATTACCTTTGTTAATGTAACGCCAGCACGGTGCAGGAGGATTACCTTTGTTAATGTAACGCCAGCACGGTGCAGGTGCTGCAGCGCCCAGAACGGTGTTCAGTTGTGCACTTAGCACACGCATAATAACGGCCGTAACTTAACAAACTCCTATGATCTGTCGTAAGAACATTTAAAGAACAAATTCGTTTATATTCTGCACTTAATAGAAACATAATTGTGTGTGCTTGAAGCTGTTGCCAATTAATTACTGTCCGGGGCAGGATGTAGACACTGGGTTCCTCGGGGCCATGTAGACACTGGGTTCCTCGGGGCCATGTAGACACTGGGTTCCTCGGGGCCATGTAGACACTGGGTTCCTCGGGGCCATGTAGACACTGGGTTCCTCGGGGCCATGTAGACACTGGGTTCCTCGGGGCCATGTAGACACTGGGTTCCTCGGGGCCATGTAGACACTGGGTTCCTCGGGGCCATGTAGACACTGGGTTCCTCGGGGCCATGTAGACACTGGGTTCCTCGGGGCCATGTAGACACTGGGTTCCTCGGGGCCATGTAGACACTGGGTTCCTCGGGGCCATGTAGACACTGGGTTCCTCGGGGCCATGTAGACACTGGGTTCCTCGGGGCCATGTAGACACTGGGTTCCTCGGGGCCATGTAGACACTGGGTTCCTCGGGGCCATGTAGACACTGGGTTCCTCGGGGCCATGTAGACACTGGGTTCCTCGGGGCCATGTAGACACTGGGTTCCTCGGGGCCATGTAGACACTGGGTTCCTCGGGGCCATGTAGACACTGGGTTCCTCGGGGCCATGTAGACACTGGGTTCCTCGGGGCCATGTAGACACTGGGTTCCTCGGGGCCATGTAGACACTGGGTTCCTCGGGGCCATGTAGACACTGGGTTCCTCGGGGCCATGTAGACACTGGGTTCCTCGGGGCCATGTAGACACTGGGTTCCTCGGGGCCATGTAGACACTGGGTTCCTCGGGGCCATGTAGACACTGGGTTCCTCGGGGCCATGTAGACACTGGGTTCCTCGGGGAGACAAAATGACTGTTCTTCCCTCGAGGAATAAAATAAACGGTGGATACTGGATACGAATACCTTTTAAAATATAAAATGGGTCCATAGGACCTACAGAAACATAGATATAATAGACCCACAATAATAGACCCACAGTAGCTTGCAATATGAAAAATTCCCCGGTAACTGCCAAGGGCGAATCCACGGGGTCAGCGCAGGCCATTCCCCGAGGAAAAAAACGACTGAAATAAGGGGAAAAAATATTCTGATTTTAAAGAGATTCTAGAATACTATGGCAAGTTAGTTCTTAAAAGCTGTTGATGCAAGCAGAATCCGAACTCCGAAGAGACATTTGAATTGTGTCGGATTTTTGGGGACTTGTCCCCACCCCCCCCCCCCCCGAAGTGGTTGCCGTTCTGGGTTCGCCAGTACCTAGTTGCTATCACTTAATACAAATTAATTAGTATGATGCAAGCTGATGTTCCGTAGCAGCTCGACACAAATTAACCCGGGCTTGTGGAACTTCCTTTCAGAGCAGAGCTTACACGAATATCAAGCCAGCAGAGTATGTGTGAGTTGGTGTTCGGCAGTGCCAGCACGTAGCGGCCGGTCGCTTCCTCAGCTCAGCAGGATTTGGAGCAGAGGCCGGAGCTTCGGAAACAGGTTGCTGCACTGCGGCAGATCGCAGCCAACCAGACACCGCCAGGCTGATCGCTAGCGTTCGTTTGTGTGTTTGTTGTGCATTTTTAAATGACGCTGAAGCCAGCTTTCACTATAAGCGTCACTATATTATTTCACTATATTATCAGAAAATATCCGGGCGGCCTCACGTAATCACATACAAACAGAACGAAAGAAGTAAGCGAAATCTAGCACTAGCAGGCCTGCTAGACTTGCGGTATGAGGCCAACCGAGGGGTGTAAGTAGGAACTAACGGGTGGTATAAGGCCGCGCCCCACAGTGTTGTGCTAACGGTCGGTATCAGGACAACATAAACGACACCACCACACCCGGGGCAGCAAATGGTCACCCTCGAGGCGTGTTAGGCGGCCGACTAGTACATAAACGACACCACACCCGGGGCAGCAAATGGTTACCCTCGAGGCGTGTTAGGCGGCCGACTAGTACATAAACGACACCACACCCGGGGCAGCAAATGGTCACCCTCGAGGCGTGTTAAGCGGCCGACTAGTGCATAAACGACACCACACCCGGGGCAGCAAATGGTCACCCTCGAGGCGTGTTAGGCGGCCGACTAGTACATAAACGACACCACACCCGGGGCAGCAAATGGTCACCCTGGAGGCGTGTTAGGCGGCCGACTAGTACATAAACGACACCACACCCGGGGTAGCAAATGGTCACCCTCGAGGCGTGTTAGGCGGCCGACTAGTACATAAACGACACCACACCCGGGGCAGCAAATGGTCACCCTCGAGGCGTGTTAGGCGGCCGACTAGTACATAAACGACACCACACCCGGGGCAGCAAATGGTCACCCTCGAGACGTGTTAGGCGGCCGACTAGTACATAAACGACACCACACCCGGGGCAGCAAATGGTCACCCTCGAGGCGTGTTAGGCGGCCGACTAGTACATAAACGACACCACACCCGGGGCAGCAAATGGTCACCCTCGAGGCGTGTTAGGCGGCCGACTAGTACATAAACGACACCACACCCGGGGCAGCAAATGGTCACCCTCGAGGCGTGTTAGGCGGCCGACTAGTACATAAACGACACCACACTCGGGGCAGCAAATGGTCACCCTCGAGGCGTGTTAGGCGGCCGACTAGTACATAAACGACACAACACCCGGGGCAGCAAATGGTCACCCTCGAGGCGTGTTAGGCGGCCGACTAGTACATAAACGACACCACACCCGGGGCAGCAAATGGTCACCCTCGAGGCGTGTTAGGCGGCCGACTAGTACATAAACGACACCACACCCGGGGCAGCAAATGGTCACCCTCGAGGCGTGTTAGGCGGCCGACTAGTACATAAACGACACAACACCCGGGGCAGCAAATGGTCACCCTCGAGGCGTGTTAGGCGGCCGACTAGTACATAAACGACACAACACCCGGGGCAGCAAATGGTCACCCTCGAGGCGTGTTAGGCGGCCGACTAGTACATAAACGACACCACACCCGGGGCAGCAAATGGTCACCCTCGAGGCGTGTTAGGCGGCCGACTAGTACATAAACGACACAACACCCGGGGCAGCAAATGGTCACCCTCGAGGCGTGTTAGGCGGCCGACTAGTACATAAACGACACCACACCCGGGGCAGCAAATGGTCACCCTCGAGGCGTGTTAGGCGGCCGACTAGTACATAAACGACACCACACCCGGGGCAGCAAATGGTCACCCTCGAGGCGTGTTAGGCGGCCGACTAGTACATAAACGACACCACACCCGGGGCAGCAAATGGTCACCCTCGAGGCGTGTTAGGCGGCCGACTAGTGACTAGTACCCGGTGAACTGCACAGCAGTTTATCCATCTGTGTGTGAGCTTCTACAGCGCCGCTGGGCTTGGCTGCGAGTTAGCGTAGCACGCAGCCTATCGTTGGTAACAATCCTACTGACGAAGTCAAGCAAAACTAGACAGAAGTTGTGTATGTGTGTTGGCAGGATGCTGGACAGTGGACAGTGGACAGTGGACAGTGGACAGTGGACAGTGGACAGTGGACAGTGGACTTGGGGATACATGTCCGAACAAAGCTGCATAGCATAGCTGCCAAGGGAGGCGATATGTCCTGCGCTCAGGCCAGACGGCTGGGTCTGGCACTGAACCTTGACTGCCCAGCTGGCTGGCATGACGGCTGGGTCTGGCGCTGAACCTTGACCGCCCAGCTGGCTGGCGTGACGGCTGGGTCTGGCGCTGAACCTTGACTGCCCAGCTGGCTGGCATGACGGCTGGGTCTGGCACTGAACCTTGACTGCCCAGCTGGCTGGCATGACGGCTGGGTCTGGCGCTGAACCTTGACCGCCCAGCTGGCTGGCGTGACGGCTGGGTCTGACACTGAACCTTGACTGCCCAGCTGGCTGGCATGACGGCTGGGTCTGGCGCTGAACCTTGACCGCCCAGCTGGCTGGCGTGACGGCTGGGTCTGGCGCTGAACCTTGACCGCCCAGCTGGCTGGCGTGACGGCTGGGTCTGGCACTGAACCTTGACTGCCCAGCTGGCTGGCATGACGGCTGGGTCTGGCGCTGAACCTTGACCGCCCAGCTGGCTGGCATGACGGCTGGGTCTGGTAGCATTGAACCTGACTGCCCAGCTGGCTGGCGTGACGGCTGGGTCTGGTGGCATTGAACCTTGACTGCCCAGCTGGCTGGCATGACGGCTGGGTCTGGTGGCACTGAACCTTGACTGCCCAGCTGGCTGGCATGACGGCTGGGTCTGGTGGCACTGAACCTTGACTGCCCAGCTGGCTGGAATGACGGCTGGGTCTGGTGGCACTGAACCTTGACTGCCCAGCTGGCTGGCATGACGGCTGGGTCTGGTGGCACTGAACCTTGACTGCCCAGCTGGCTGGCATGACGGCTGGGTCTGGCGCTGAACCTTGACTGCCCAGCTGGCTGGCGTGACGGCTGGGTCTGGCGCTGAACCTTGACTGCCCAGCTGGCTGGCGTGACGGCTGGGTCTGGTGGCACTGAACCTTGACTGCCCAGCTGGCTGGCATGACGGCTGGGTCTGGTGGCACTGAACCTTGACTGCCCAGCTGGCTGGCATGACGGCTGGGTCTGGTGGCACTGAACCTTGACTGCCCAGCTGGCTGGCATGACGGCTGGGTCTGGTGGCACTGAACCTTGACTGCCCAGCTGGCTGGCGTGACGGCTGGGTCTGGTGGCACTGAACCTTGACCGCCCAGCTGGCTGGCGTGACGGCTGGGTCTGGTGGCACTGAACCTTGACTGCCCAGCTGGCTGGCATGACGGCTGGGTCTGACACTGAACCTTGACTGCCCAGCTGGCTGGCATGACGGCTGGGTCTGGTGGCACTGAACCTTGACTGCCCAGCTGGCTGGCATGACGGCTGGGTCTGGTGGCACTGAACCTTGACTGCCCAGCTGGCTGGCATGACGGCTGGGTCTGGTGGCACTGAACCTTGACCGCCCAGCTGGCTGGCGTGACGGCTGGGTCTGGTGGCACTGAACCTTGACTGCCCAGCTGGCTGGCATGACGGCTGGGTCTGGTGGCACTGAACCTTGACTGCCCAGCTGGCTGGCATGACGGCTGGGTCTGGTGGCACTGAACCTTGACTGCCCAGCTGGCTGGTGTGACGGCTGGGTCTGACACTGAACCTTGACTGCCCAGCTGGCTGGTGTGACGGCTGGGTCTGGCACTGAACCTTGACTGCCCAGCTGGCTGGCATGACGGCTGGGTCTGGTGGCACTGAACCTTGACTGCCCAGCTGGCTGGTGTGACGGCTGGGTCTGGCGCTGAACCTTGACTGCCCAGCTGGCTGGCGTGACGGCTGGGTCTGGTGGCACTGAACCTTGACTGCCCAGCTGGCTGGCATGACGGCTGGGTCTGGTGGCACTGAACCTTGACTGCCCAGCTGGCTGGCATGACGGCTGGGTCTGGTGGCATTGAACCTGACTTCCCAGCTGGCTGGCATGACGGCTGGGTCTGGTGGCACTGAACCTTGACTGCCCAGCTGGCTGGCATGACGGCTGGGTCTGGTGGCACTGAACCTTGACTGCCCAGCTGGCTGGCATGACGGCTGGGTCTGGTGGCACTGAACCTTGACTGCCCAGCTGGCTGGTGTGACGGCTGGGTCTGGTGGCACTGAACCTTGACTGCCCAGCTGGCTGGCATGACGGCTGGGTCTGGTGGCATTGAACCTGACTGCCCAGCTGGCTGGCATGACGGCTGGGTCTGGTGGCACTGAACCTTGACTGCCCAGCTGGCTGGCATGACGGCTGGGTCTGGTGGCACTGAACCTTGACTGCCCAGCTGGCTGGCATGACGGCTGGGTCTGGTGGCACTGAACCTTGACTGCCCAGCTGGCTGGCATGACGGCTGGGTCTGGTGGCACTGAACCTTGACTGCCCAGCTGGCTGGCATGACGGCTGGGTCTGGTGGCACTGAACCTTGACTGCCCAGCTGGCTGGCATGACGGCTGGGTCTGGTGGCACTGAACCTTGACTGCCCAGCTGGCTGGCATGACGGCTGGGTCTGGTGGCACTGAACCTTGACTGCCCAGCTGGCTGGCATGACGGCTGGGTCTGGTGGCACTGAACCTTGACTGCCCAGCTGGCTGGCATGACGGCTGGGTCTGGTGGCACTGAACCTTGACAGCCCAGCTGGCTGGCATGACGGCTGGGTGTGGTAGCATTGAACCTGACTGCCCAGCTGGCTGGCGTGACGGCTGGGTCTGGTGGCATTGAACCTGACTGCCCAGCTGGCTGGCGTGACGGCTGGGTCTGGTGGCACTGAACATTGACTGCCCAGCTGGCTGACATGACGGCTGGGTCTGGTGGCACTGAACCTTGACTGCCCAGCTGGCTGGCGTGACGGCTGGGTCTGGTGGCGCTGAACCTTGACTGCCCAGCTGGCTGGCGTGACGGCTGGGTCTGGCGCTGAACCTTGACTGCCCAGCTGGCTGGCATGACGGCTGGGTCTGGCGCTGAACCTTGACTGCCCAGCTGGCTGGCGTGACGGCTGGGTCTGGCGCTGAACCTTGACTGCCCAGCTGGCTGGCATGACGGCTGGGTCTGGCGCTGAACCTTGACTGCCCAGCTGGCTGGCGTGACGGCTGGGTCTGGTGGCACTGAACCTTGACTGCCCAGCTGGCTGGCGTGACGGGTCAATGCTGCTTATCACCGCGACAAAGCCGTACATTCAGTTAACTACTTGCCGTGCTCGACTGCGCCCAACTCGGGCTCAGCGGCGGCGCCACGGGGGGGGGGGGGCAGGAGGGGCAGTCGCCCCCTGTCGTGGAGCAGGGGGGGGGGGGCAAACATATATTTTTCCCCTCCTGTCATTTAAAGAGGCCCCTCCATGCTTCCAAGAGGCCCCATCTCGCAGGCCCCATCGCGGAGGTCACAGGTATCCCTGGAAGCCAGAGGGGTCCTATGGAGATCAGAGAGGACCTTTGAAGGCCAGAGGAGGCCATCTGGAAGGACGTCAGAGGGGAGGTCAGAGGTGGGCCCTGGGGGTCAGATGGGGTCCTTTGGAGTCAGAAAGGCCACCGAAGGCCAGAAGGACCCTCTGGATGCCAGAGAGGCCCTCTGGAGGTCAAAGGCCAGGGGTCCCCTGCAAGGGCGTAGGCAGGGGGGACAAGGGGGCCATGGCCCCCCTGGAGACCAGGTGGGCACCTCTGGCGACCGAGCGAGGGCCCCTGGGGCCGAAGGCCCCAGTGTTTTGGATGGTGCCAGGCGCCCGCGAACGCCATACGTCGCATAAAAGAACCCCCACGAAGCTAAACAAATCGTAACACGAATAAATAACAGCACTTGCTTGACTGTTAATGGCATGTATATGCAAATACGTACAAAAGGGCCCAGAAAAAAGGGCCCAGAAATGTGGAGAGGGCCCTCTACTAGCTTTTAAAGGGCCCTGCCGATCTGCAGTTGGCCCCCTGCCGGCATTTAGAGGGCCCCTGTCGGCTGTAGAGGGCCCTCTGTCGGCATTTATATGGCCCTGCCGATCTGGAGAGGGCCCTCTGCCGGCCTTTAGGGGGCCCTGCCGATCTGTAGATCGACCTGTCAATCTGTAGAGGGCCTCTGCCGGCATTTAGAGGGCCCTGCCGACCTGTAGAGGGCCATGGCGGCCTTTAGAGGGCCCTCCCGGCTTCTAGAGGGCCCTGTCGACCTCTATAGGGCTCTGCCGGCCTTTAGAGGGCCCTGCCGATCTGTAGATCGCCCTTCCAATCTGCAGAGGGCCTCTGCCTGCATTTAGAGGACCCTGCCGACCTGTAGAGGGCCCTCTTCCAGCCTTTAGGGGCCTTGTCGATCTGCAGAGTGCCCCAGCAAATCTATAGAGGGCTCTCTGCCGGCCTTTAGATGGCCCTGCCGGCCTTTAAAAGACCCTGGCCTTGAGGCCGGATTGGCCTTTAGAGGGCCAATCCGGCCTTTAGAGGGCCCTTCCGGCCTTAAGAGAGCCCTGTCGGCCTTTAGATGGCCCCGCCGGCCTTTAGAAGGCACCGTCGATCAGTAGATCGCCCTGCCAATCTGCAGAGGGACTCTGTCGGCATTTAGAGAGCCCTGTCCACCTGTAGATGGCCCTCTCAGCCTTTGGGGGCCCTGTCGATCTGCAGTGTCCCAGTTAATATGTAGAGGGCCCTCTGCTGGCCTTAAGAGGGCCCTGCCGATCTGTAGAGGGCTCTCTGTCGGCCTTTAGAGGGCCCTGCCGATCTGCAGATAGTCATCTGCCGGCCTTTAAGAAGCCCCTGCCGATCTGTAGAGGGCCTTTGCTGTCCTTTAGAGGGTCCTGTGGTGGTAGAGATGGTCTGCCGGTCGAGCGCCGGTGAGGCTCTTGAAGAAAGACCAGTCAAAGTTCTCATTGTTTTTCAGTGTATGCTAGTAACGTTTGAGAGGAGTACAAGGCTTTGCCAATGTACGAGTATTAACCCGGCATTGGCTGGGGTCTCAGCCTAACGCCATTGGCTGGGGTGGCGTTTTTCGCCCCCCGCCCCCTGGTTATCTTCCGAACCAATAACCGCAGCGTCGACCTGCAGAGGTGGCCAAAGATCTCGTCTGGACACACATCCGGACAAACACGTTGACCCGTACTTTCCTGAACGACCCCCAGTGGAAACCTTCATCCTTCTACGATTTTGAATTAGAAGCGCCTTGACAAGACAAACACGATGGCGTAAAAAATAGTGCCTTATCTTCATCAGGTAAAAAGTTATTTGTGTAAAACTGTTTTGCCAAAAACAGTTTTGTTTTCAATTGATGACCTCTGGGGCCTAAAACATTGACCTGAGCTCAAATTTGAGGACACAGATGGCGATTGAATATTTCAAGAGCTTTATATTGCTTTTTTCCGTTTGTTCCTAGCTGTCATAGTTCCCGAGATATTTTGGGGTTTCTGGAGAGAAGTCCTAAAACTGGAAAATCTGACCTTTGATGACCTCTGGTGACCTCAATATTGACCTGACCTAAACAAAACAAAAACAGATACACCTTCCATAGAACTTGTCTCGAGCTATATAACGCCGTTTTCCGCTTGTCGCTACGTTGCGTGGTTTTCAAGATCTTAGGGGGAGGGGGCGGAATCCCCCCCCCCCTCCCACCACTAGGGCGTGTAATTATGAGAGACCCTCCAGGGCGGTGTTAAGATATGACTCTATCGTGTTGTAGAAACCCCTCGTATCACAATGTGGTGTATTTTGTTCAAGAAAATGTATAAGCAAACGGTATACAAAGCTTTCTGTAAATCAAGATACCAGTAAGGCGCCGTAGTTGGCGATGAACGAGCGAGCGCGAAGGAAATGTATAGGGAATTTCAACTCGATCAGCAAGTAGTTTCTGAGATACAAAAAGGGTGCGCACGTGCGCACGTGCAGAGGCACCCACCTTTGACTTGTGGGAAAGTGGGGGCTGAGAGGTCCCTAACCACATACCAAATTTGAACATAATCGGCTCAGCCGTTCCTGAGATATAGAATAGGGGTGTGCACGTGCGCACGTGCAAGACCACCCCACCCCTGACTTGTGGAAAGGCGGCGGCTGAGAGGTCCCTAACCACGCACCACATTCGAACACAATCGGCTCAGTCGTTCCTGAGATACAAAATAGGGGTGTGCACGTGCGCACGTGCAGGTAAGGTAATGGAGTTCTCAACATTGTGTTTGGCTCGTCAAGACGCGTTGATTGATGTAAAATTTGAACTTGACCTGACCTTGACCTGAGCACAGGTCAGGTAAATTTTGGGTCATGGTCATACGATATACTATTCGATGCGTCTCGACGGAGAAACACAATGGTGAAACCTGTAGGCATCACTTTATCATGCCTATCTCAAAAGTTATTCCCTAAAAACAATTCCGCGATTTTTAGAATGTTTCAAGTTCGATGGCCTCCCCTGAGCTAACTATTGACCTGAAATGAAATCTGATGGAGCCTGAGTGACAAAAACATATTTGGGACGTTTTTTTCTCTCGCGTCGTCTCTTTTTTTTCTCGAGATATAGACGGTTTTTGGTAGGGATACCATATATGGCCGAAATTTTACCTGTGTTGACCTCTGGTGACCTCAATAACGGCCTGACCTAAAAAATGACTTTAGTACTTTCATAATACCTTGTTTCGAGCTATCTAACATTTTTTTATGTTTGTCGCTATGTTGCATGTTTTTTTAATCTTAGAGGGCAGGTATCCGCCGCCCCCCCCCCCCCCCCCCTCTTGTCGGTTCGAAGTTGGTGCGGACTCCGTCGGTGCGCGGGTTAGCAATTTTAGTTGCACTCACAAGGCTCCTTGAAGGTCCCAGCAGCACCACAATGAAGAAGAGGCAACGCGAAACTTCGGGCCCTCGACATTTTAGGTTGCCCTGATTGCTCACGTTTGTGACAAATTACATTGCAAATACATAAATTCGAGGTAATTCACTGACGTATAGACTATGGAATGTGGAGACGCTTTACGCGAAACGATCCGTCATAAGTTTGCAGAGACAACTTCAGAAAACAGCAACGTATAACACTTCAGTCGAGCATTTTGAGCGTTCATGGGCTTATCAAGTAGCTTGTCTTAGTTTAAGGCCACTGTCAGATCCAGCAGGTGGCGAGGGGGGGGGGGCAAAGAGGTCATGCCCCAAACCGCCCGAAATCGGCCACAAATTGACACATTCCCTGATTTTAAATGAATAAAATGAAATTTAATGGCTGACCTTGTACCGGCGCTGCCCGATCAGTGACCGGTTGGTTGCAAGTGCTGGGCGCAGTCAAGGGCGAAACTACAGAGCGACCGGACGTTAGCCTCTATCCGAGCTCGTATTGTGTTTAACATTACGAGTAAATGGAAAGCGCCCTAAATTTTCGTTTGACACTAACCAACTTGTATAATAAAAATTAGCGCAGGGCCTGAAACGTCCATTGCGAGAAATGTGTTCATACCAGTTAATACATTCAAAAGTTATCGCCGAAAATTAGGGTCCCAAGCGCACTGGCCGATCCAGGGGGCAACCAGGCCATGCACCCATGGGCG
>JAXIVJ010004664.1:22500-30000 GCA_036785665.1 Chirona hameri | reverse complement strand
TACCATTTTGACACATAAAGATGCACTCCCTCCCCCCCTCTCGAGCGGGCCTGACCAAGACCGGGCCCCTGCCAGGTATGGGCCAGAATACGGGTCCTTTTGAATCGTGCCCCTCAGAAATTTAAAGGGGGTCAGCTGACCCTTTTGACCCCCCCCCCCCCCCCCTGCGTGCGCCACTGCCAACTTGCCTCGGGATACTCCCGCTACTTGCTGTGTCAGTGCCCGGTGGTACCTAGAGACAGGGGCGTCACCACCGGGGGTGGGGTGTGTGTGTGTCGGGGGGGGGGGGGGGCTGTAGGAGGTCCCCCCCCCCCCCCGGATCTATCCGGCCGGAGTCCCCCCCCCCCCCAGATTCGTAGGATTTTAACATTAGCCCAATGGGGCTGGCCCCCAAACTCATGGCTGCTCCCGGTCCCCTCACAATCAAAATTGTGTGGCGACGCCACTGCATAGAGAGGTGACTTGTTGACTAAGTTAGCGTAGTTTCCGCTTCTAAAAAAGCTGAGAGACTTATACATGCGGGTGGACTGCTAAGTTTAACCACATCCCACACAGGCACGTAGCCAGCATTTCGTCCAGGGGGAGGGTGCGGCGCCTCGAAAGGGCCCCCTTCCCGAGTGTTGAAAGGCCCCCTTCCCGAGCATTGCAAGGGCCCCCTTCCCGAGCGTTGAAAGGGCCCTTTCCCGAGCGTTGAAAGGGCACCTTCCCGAGCGTTGAAAGGCCCCCTTCCCGAGCGTTGAAAGGGACCCTTCCCGAGCGTTGAAAGGGCCCCCTTCCCAAGCGTTGAAAGGGTCAAACAAAACGGATGAAAAGGCACGTTACAAGGACGGAGAATGCAGTATGGCAAGTATGGCATGGGCCATACCAACTTTTAGGAGCTGGAGTTAGTAAACTGAGGGTCTGCCATTTCAACTTCGGAACCAGCGACACCAGTTTGGAATCAGCTACACCAACTTCGAATATTTGTTAGGCCCAAGCCCTGGAACCCTTAAAGAAATTGCCCCGCAGAGCGGCACGATTTTGTTTTATATTTTATGCCCTGGATATGCATTTTTTTGCCACTATGACCTCTAAAAATGTCTTGCTTTGCGTTTAAGAGTGCGGTAAAAAAAGGTGATAAAGCGAATTATTTTGTCCAATTATATAGAAAAGTAGCAACATATAAACAAAACATAAATGCGCCGTGAAACGGTGCGAATTTATAATTTTGTTTTAACCCGTATACAATTGAATGTGTATTGCCGCGGAGCGGCGCGAAAATTTTGATTTTATTCCCTGGATAACTGTATTCTTTCTTACTGTTGAAGGTGTTTGAGGTGTGTACTGTTTGAGGTGCTTAAAATTTGAGGGCAGTGTCATGTGGTCAAAGTTGGGGACAAAAGACACTCAATTCATCGGGCGAATTCGCTCGTTTGCTGATTCGTCGTGTTGCCGAACGCAAACTGAGCAAATATTCGGTGATACCATGGATAATCGACGAATACGTCGTGATAACGGCGAATTCGTCGTGTTGCCGATCGCACCCTAATACCCGATCAAAAAAGTGGTTTAACTTCCCTGCCATCATGTGTCGTCCTCTTCCACCTAAGTATTGTTGCTGAACGCAAAATATTTCGCGTTCAAGCTTGGTTGATATCACTTCATCTTCCCTGAGAACAAAGTTCAACATAATTCATGGATTCAATTTTTCGTTGGTCTAGCTTCTTGATCTTCTGAAAGATATAACTTGGTTCGTAGCACTAAACTCCGTCTCTATCCAAATCGCTGCACACGGCAGATTTGGTATTTTGGGCGATTGCACGTGTGACAGTTTAACTCCATCATGTTCTAAAAATGATGTTTCCCGTATGCATGATATGGCTGAAGTCGACGGAAAACGGATAAACCGCTGGTCAGAGCTGCTGGTTTACACCACCCAGTTGAGCGGAAACCGCCCGAAATATATGGAGCTGGAAGTCGAACTATAAATGCATTTATGCATGCAAGACAGAGAACCTTAACCCGTCGGAGGGGGGGGGGAGGGGGCGCCCCTTTCCGTTTTTTCGCTGGTTACCATAAATGTTCGTGCATCAATGACCCGAATTGTTTTTTTTTCTCGAGTCATCTTAGGTCAGGTCAGTGCCCCACCTCCAAAGAAGTTTGTGGTCGTGCCGCCCACAGCCACAGTGTTTGAACAAATGGTTTGAAACTCACAAGGATTTTATCAGACCACAAATACCTATACCATTCTGCGGACATGGATTTGTTTTATATCGGTGACCTAAGATCAGGTTGATTTCGTGACCTCCTCATTATTAGTCATCGGTGAAAGATTATAAATCCGGGTCATATGTAGTTTTCTTCAACAACTGTTTGCAGAATCAAGATAAAACAATGGGATTGTAACCATTGTGTTTGTCTCATCGAGACGTGTCCATTGATGTAAAATATGACTGACATGACCTTGATCTGACCTCAGGTCAGGCCAATTTTCACACGTGAACTACAGGTTATGTTACGTATAATTCGACGCGTCTCAATGACGCAAACACTATAGTGAAAACTGAAAACCACATCACTTCATCCTGCGCATGTCAAAAGGTAATCCCAGAAACTACGCAACGTTTTTTGGCATGTAAGTTCAATGACCTATCCTAACCTAACAAATGACCTGAGGTCGTCTGCCATTACATCGAGGGAAAAGTCGGTTCTCTTTTGAATGGCTTGAACCACGCATCACTAGCTGTTATAGTTCTCGAAATACTGAGGAGTCCGTACTCCGTAGACACCCATATAGTGTCAAAATGGACCTTTGATGACCTCTAATGACCTAAATATTGAACTAAAATTTTAACAAATGCGTGCGTTCGTCTATCTCCTTGAGACCTTTCTGCTGATAACCTCATTTTGCTGCATTTTGCGTTGAAGACAAGATCATGAGGGCGCTTGAACAGTGAACGCCCACTCCCGGCACGGCGAAGGTGGTGCCGAGCACCCCGGCACGGAGCGGGTTATATGGGTTCCGTGCGACCAATCGAAATAAGCCATATTAAAACGCATGCAGAAATGCCTGCAGAAACGACATGGACTTACCTGAGCTGGCAATTTCCCACCTCCAGCAGAATTTGGCATCTGAAAAAGAAAGCAAGTTAGATTAGATTAGAACATTTCCTTTTTCTACCTTGCTTGAGTAAGGTCACAACATGTTGAGTGGTTGAGCCAGGGGTCCAGCGTAAGAGTGCCAGCCAGGGGCTTGGGTCTTGGGTCTTTGGGACTTGGTTCGGTGAAAGCAGGTAAGAAAATTTTGACAGTTGCTCAGAATTCCTTGGAAACTGCTAAATCAATATAATAAGGCCTACCGGGTGGATACAAAGACACCTTCCGAAGACCAAACACGGAACTGGCTTCACTCAGCCGCCACCGGCCACCGGCCACCGGCTCCTCGCCCTACGGCAGCTTTTTTCACCTTCGCCCTACGGGAAAAAGACCCCCCCCCTGTTAACTTCCAAACGAAGCAAGATAGAGCAACGCGGTAAGAACCAACATGTTGCCCGTCATGTTTGGAATCTAACGGTATGCAATTTGTAGGTTTCGAGTCAACGAATGACCTTCCAGGTCAAGTGAATGACCTCGATCGATCACGTCCAGAACAGCGATTTTGCTGTCAGAAAACCTCAAAATTAGAAATTGATAAATGCTAACAAAAAGGCATGTTCCTAGACCAGTTTTGCCTCAGAAATACAAAAAGGTAAATATTTATTCGTATCTGGTCAAAAAAAGTAAAAAAGGTGATTAAAAAATCACGTCGAGTTTCTTACACTTAGGGAGCCATCACTCAGTCAAAAATAGAGATATTGCTTTGAAATTTAGTTTGAGTATTATCCATACTCAGTTCTCTCACATATATTCCGTTTTTTTACATTTTTGAAAATTTTGATTTTGTGGTGATTTATCCAAAAATATAAGTTTGTGTTCATTTTAGGGGACAAAAAACAAAAATTTCGAAAATCCGAGATTTTAATTTGAAAGAAAATGACATTTATATCTTTGCTGAATTGTGTTTGCTATTTGCTTGAAAACTCTGTTTTCTACGATTTTTCAAACATTTATCGTTTTTCCATCAACATGATGTCATCAAAACGAAATTATTTCCCAAATTTCTCAACCAATTTCAAAGACATTTTTTACAGCATACGTATAATTGTTGTAAACTCAGCTGCTGCAAATTTCAGCTAGATGTGCCGCATTTATAAAAAGTTATGCAAGAAAAACATCAGGGGGGTCGTTTTAGGACCTCCGTAGGGCGACGGTTAAAGTGTCAAAGAGATGATGAAAATTAGCCTAATTCTCATTGATAATGAAAAAGTGGATACAAGAGATAAAATAAAAGATGAAATAATATTTCGTGCACGACACTTCACCAGGTAATAGCACATTGTCCATACTCATTTAATTACAAGCAATTCCTTGAATACAACAATTATCTATATTGCAGCCGTGTTTATTTAATTTCCCACACTCGACTTCAGCCAGCGGAAACGGACCTTCGATTCGATTCAATCCCATGCCGTCGCTGACATCATCGCGATTCCGTCCGGAAACGTTTCCGTCCACATCCCGATTCTGAGCCAAAATGTCTCCGTCCACTGCCGTCGGCTTATCGACCAGTTGGCGAATCGCCAGGACCCTGCTCTGCCCTCGGTCGCCGCAGCAGTCCTGTGACCTTGACTGGTATATGACGTGGGCGGTTAGCCGGGCAGAGCCAGCGGTCACTATTCCCGGCAGCGGGCACTTGGCACGGCGCCAACCGGCCGGGATAAGCAGTGTTTTGGATAGTGCGGGAGAGAGGAGGAGGGGCCGGGATAAGCAGTGCTTTGGATAGTGCGGGAGAGAGGGGGAGGGTGGAGCGAAGGGAGAGTCATCCGGAAGCGGTGGCCGGATGTGACATAGCGCCGGAAGCTGCGGCTGGGCAGAACAGAGGGAGACGCCCAGGGGCGGCGCCACGGATTTTTGCCAGGGGTGGCAAAGTTGATTGAGTAGGTACGCATGTATCCTCTACTGGAAAAGTCCGACGGAAGTATAACCATATAGACCTCGCGCCAAACAAGATTAAAACCCAACACATTTCGTCCTATTTTTGTGCTATTTACCAGTAAAACGCCTTTTTTTGGCGATGACCGAGCGGGCGCGCTCTGGTAAAGCTAAAACAAGTTTGAAATATGAAACGGTACGGGAGCACACGTGGTAGTAACACACAGTCCTTTTAGTCCTCCATAACAATTGACAGGCCTACATGCATGCCAACATAAAAATTAAGTTGTATTCAATTGTTCATGATCTCCTTTCTCGAATCCGCAAAAAGGGAGTACGTCCTGAGCGCTGCATGCTTCAGCGTATAAATTAATGCTTAGATTAATAATGCCATTTTTTATCAATAATTATGTTTGTTCATTTCGATGTTTGCGTGTGCCACGCGCTGGGGTGCCATCCCTATCAGAACGCACCATACCAAAATAAACATTTATTTGATGGTCCTATCCAATAGTGAAAACCCGATCTCAATCGGAGCAGTGGTTGCAAAGTTATTAGCTTCCGAAAAGCGTCTGTATGGCCGGGTCGGGGCGGGTAGGGCCGGTTCGGGCCGGTTCGGGCCGGGTCAAATGTAAATGTGTCTAGTAAGTTGACGAGAAACCTCACGGGCGATTCGCGCCCGCTCGGTAATTAGCTGATATATATTTTTGCAAGTTCTTCAAAAATATTTTTAGCACATATTATGTTGATAACGAAACCATAAATTAGTACTAGTACCCCACGATGAATTAACTATGTATCGCGTTTTTCAGATGGCAGACGATTTATAATTAGCAAATCATAGCTTCTGTAAGTACCTATAATCTTGGAACTTAGTACCTACGTTGAACAGGAATTAGGAGAAGAAATGAGTATGCAAGGAAAAGTTTGAATGTTGTGGTGGGAAGAGGTAAAATACCGAATAAAGTCGAAGTATTTCGTTATAATTTCGTATTTGATATAAACATGCAAGTTTATTAACACCCGTACTGCCGTTGATTTCCGCCCTCCGTTTTTAGGCAGAGCGCAGCGCCGACAAATTGGCACAGCTGTTTTGGCATCAATTACCCACATGGTGTGCATTTGTTTACATCAGATCAAGTCAGGTCAGCTCACCAGGTCAAGTCAAGTGACCCCATCTCCAAAAAAGTGTGCGACCTAAGGTCAGGTCGATTTCGTAACCTCCCCATTATAAGTCAATGGGGGGGGGGGGGGGGAAATGCAAACACGCATACATGCATAGGAAATGGCTAAATTTGACCAGTTTTCACCAGATCCACCATTCCTGTGCCAAATCCAAAGCCCTATGTCAAATTTATGTTCTTTGACCTCTACAAGGTCAACTCAGATGATCCCCAGGCCACGTATCGTTTGTATTCAATAACTCTTTACCAAATCAAGGTAGAACAATACCATTTGCACCATTGTATTTGGGTTGTCGAGACGAATAAAATGATGTAAGATTTTACCTTTACCTGACCTTGACCCGACCTCAGGTCAGGTCATTTTCTTTGTGTATGATCTAACTATGTCACCTCAAATTTCATGCGATGCGTCTCGACGAGATAAACACAATAGTGAAACCTGTTTACTCTATCATGCTTTTGTCAAAAGTTATTCTTTAAAAACAATTCGGCGATTTGTATAATGTTTCCAATTCAATGGCTTCTGCTGACCTAACTATTAACCTTAGGCCAATTTGGATGAGACCTGTCACAGTGTCACCTGTCTCTGTCTATGCCCCTGTCCCCGTCTATGCCTCTGTTCTTGTCCTGTCCTTATCGATATAAAGACGGTTTTGTTAAGGACACCCATATATAGCCGTAATGTGACCTATGATGATCTCTGGTGACCTCAATATTGACTTGACCTAAGAAATGGCCGGCATACTTTGGATAGAGCTTGTCTCGAGTTATCCAATGCCATTTTCCACTTATGTTCATGTTCATGTATTATTTCGGGACACATCCACAGTACTATGGCTATTCTGAGCCCACGTCACTTAGATACAACAGATGGCTTAAAAAAGAGGCGTAAAAGCAACCACACCACAGACACACTGCACATTATTGACGGCGTCAGATCGTCAGTTGTATCTTGGAGAAGCAACTGCTTGAGCTTTATAGAGTTTAGTGCTTGTGCGAGGAACATACGTTTTACTGTTTGATAAAGGCCTGTGGCCGAAATATTACAACATAATAATAACATTTGGATAACATTGGAATTTTACATTTTCGAGGAAAAGGTCATATTTTTTAGTTTATTAATTATGCTTGAGCTTCTGTTTAAAAGCATGACGGGTCAAGCCCTTTATCTCAGATGGCAACCGATTGTACACTGGGCTACAGTGAGCCAGTCGCCTTTTGCAGGAACAAGTCTTCACCCGTGGGTGACACAACAGGCCCGTTTGTCGGGTATGATACGGCGTCCCGACATAGGTAAACATAGCAG
>JAXIVJ010004664.1:0-17500 GCA_036785665.1 Chirona hameri | reverse complement strand
ACACTCGGGCTTGTAACGGGCTGAATCGCCGCACTCGGGCTTGTAACGGGCTGAATCACCGCACACTCGGGCTTGTAACGGGCTGAATCACCGCACTCGGGCTTGTAACGGGCTGAATCGCCGCACACTCGGGCTTGTAACGGGCTGAATCACCGCACTCGGCTTATTCGCGCCATGCTGTCAACCCGTTGGGGTTCACTGCCGGCCAATACTTCCAGCTCTGAGATGCAAGTCTGATATGAAGATAAACTAATAATACTGATAAACTACGTATCGTTTGGTCTGACTCCAGAACATACCTTGTTTATCATTGATACCTATAGTAAAACTGAGTAATTTGATAAAACTAGATGCTAATTGCTAAATGCCTAGAACATAATCTTGCCTCATGGTATGTTATAATTCTAGAGTATATAATATGCCTAGTTTATGCATTTAACTTGCACTTTAGCTGAATAATGGAACGTCGACGAGCCCCGGTCGGCATCTCAGGACCAGAATGGTTTTCGGGGGGTGAGCTTTGATGACGGGGGTAAGCTTTTTTAAATTTAGTCCAAACCTTTTGAATGGACGGATTTCCGACGTCAGGACCCGCGCTAAGCAGAGCTTGTTGCGCAGGCCCAGGGGCGCAGCCAGGGAGCACGTGCCCCCCCCCCCCCGACGGGCCCCTCGGCCCCTCAGCCCATATGGAAGCGGCGGAGCGGCCGAAGGGCCCAAAACGACCCGGCTCACCAGGCTTAACCCGCGCGGCGCTGGGGTCTCCATCCGAACGTGCGGCGCTGGGGGGGGTAAATTTTACCCCCCCCCCCTCGTATCTTCCGAACCAATAACCGCAGCGAGACGCGCAAGGCGGCGATCGAAAGCTCTCAGTGAGAAGAATCTAACGCATGCCAGAAATTATTAACATAAGGTCACATGTCAGGTCACCGCCAGGTCAAGTGTCAAAATTTAAGTATTTGGGTTTTGGGGCTATACTTTCCATCCAAAGACTTGTATTGCAACTATTATCTCACAAAGTGCTCCCAAATGTATGATGCATCTCCCGCATAAGTAAAAGTGAAATTTTAAGCAAAGGTCAAGGTCAAGGTCAGGTCACAAAAGGTCACAGGTCTACGAAAGCCATGCGACACATGTTGTATGGGTTATTTTACACGTATAATTCGATAGAAGCAGCCATTTTCACAGCCTGACACCATATAATCGCCCTCAGATCAAGGTCAGGTCACAATAAGGTCAAAATTTGAAATTGATTAATCCAAATAAAAATTGCATGTTTCTAGACTAGTTTTGTCTTTGAAACACAGTGGTGGCATTTATTTGTCTGTATCTGGCCAGTAAAAGCCAAAAAACGCAATTTTAAAAAATGACGCCATGAGTTACTTATTCTTAGAGAGCCATAAGTCAGTCAAAAATAAAGAAATTGCTTTGAAATTTGGTTTGAACATCGTTCATACTCGGTTCTCTAATATATCTTCCGGTTTTTTGAAAATCTTCAAACAAAAAACTTTTGTGGAAATTCTTCCCCAAAAATCATTCTTTTGCATTTTTGGGGGTCAAAACCCCAAAATATTGAACATCTGAGATAGCCATGTTAAAGACAATGTTATTTCCTTTCTTTTGACGTCTTTTATTTGCGATTTGCATCAACACGCTATTTTCTACGATTTTGCAAACATTTAACGTTTTTTTCACCAAAAATGACATGACATGACGTCACTAAAACGTCATTATCTCCTCAAAATTCTCACGAATTTCAACAAAATTATAACACAAGATGTAGAATTGATGCACCATAAGGTACCGCAAGTTTCACTTTGATATATGTCATAGTTTTCAAGTTATGGAGAAAATCCGGGAGGGGGGGTAAAATTTACCCCCCCAGCGCCGCGCGGGTTAAGAGAGTCCTTGTTCGGACTTAGGGCCCTCACTCGGCCCGAGGGAGCCCCCTCGGTCGGCCTGGGGGGTGACCTCGGTTGCCCTACGTAGGCTTACGGGGGTCCACAGTCGGCCTAAGGCTCTTGGTTAGCCTGAGGGGCCCCCAGTCGGCCTGAGGGACCCAGCCGGCCTAAGTGGGCTCTCGGCCGGCCTAAGAGGGTCCTAGGTCGTCCTGAGGGGCCTAGGTTGGTCGGCCGGAGGGGCCCTCGGTCAGCACCTGGACATGGTAATCCCTGATAGACACTGGGCGCCTTCATGGCCCTGCCTCGTCTGGGGTCCAATGGCTACTGCCTTAGCCTGGTTCTGGCTCCCAGCCTGGTTCTGGAGTGTATGATCGCCACTGGGGGTCCTGTGTAGCGTCTGAATAACCTATACTGGCCCCTAATCGCCACTGGGGCACATGCCTGACCTGAGGGCTTATACTCGCCTTCTACTATGAACGGCAGACCGCTTGGGCACTGGCGGATCCAGGCGCGGATCCAGGATTTCGGTCAGGGGGAGGGCACCATACAAAAAGTTGCGCCCTACGGGCGCGTTTTTATGGCGTGACATGGGCGCGACCCGGGTTCAGGGGGGGGGGGCGCCCTAGCGCCCCCCTGGATTCGGGCCTTGTATCTAGCCTTCGTTGTGTGTGTGTGTGTGTGGGGGGGGGAATCGGTGGGAGGCACTGGCGGATCCAGCCTCTCTCCGCAGGCTGGATCTTTTGTGGCAAAAAGGTACCCCCCATTTTTCCCCCTCCGCGGATTTGGGCCGGTCACCTTATTTTGGTATTCGAGCTTAAGAAATTCACTTTTCAAATTCACAAAATTTATTTTGTGGATTCCGTTTATTTCTATTTTTGAGGTTCAAAAACTTATAATTCGAAAATCCGAGATAGGCATTTTGAAGAGAATGTCATTTCCCTTCTTTTGACGTTTTATATTTGCAATTTGCTTCAAAACTCTATTTTCTACGATTTGTCAAGCATTTATCGTTTTTCTACCAAAAATGGCATGCCATGACGTCATTAAAACGTCATTATCTCCCAAAATGCCACATCAATTTCATTGAACGTTGGTGAGAAGACTTAGACTTGATGCAGGATAAGGTACTGGAAGTTTCACGTTGATATCTATCATAGTTTTCAGGGTATTGAGAAAATCCGGGAGGGGGCAGATACTTCTGATAAGGTTTGAGCTAGAAGAACCTATCTCAACCTTACCTAGGTACCTACCTACCTATAGGTTGTTTTATTTTGATTGCACAATTGCCATTGGGACCTTCGTGAGAATCACACGTGAATTTTGTACACACCGCTGTCACGCGTCCCAAAAAGTTATTTAAACAAAAGCAACGCGTCATTTTGACAACCATTTGCGCCGAAATAATAGATTGCAGATTGGATTCCAAATTGATACCATATGAAGTGTTCTTCCTACATGTAAAAAAACGTTTGTTCAAGCTTCAATTCCGACTGGCACCTTGCTGGCCGCTATTTTCGCGTCAAGTTGAGCTTTTTTAAGCCCTTATTTGATGGTAAGGGCCGCGTTTTCCAAACTTCCCAGTTTTCCACTGTGGATAGCTGGATTTTGGCTGCTGTAAAGTCAATTTTTACGATAAATTGTTAACGTTTTTTGTTGTTTTTTTCTGGGGGGAATACATGTTGCCCCCCCCCCTTCCAGTTTGTTTGGGGGGCATCAAGGGCGGATCCAGAATGGGTGGTTTGGGTCAGTTTGGGGAATCCTAAAAAGTCTCACACAATTCTAAAAACTCATCGGATTTCGCTTGCGCATCGATAACTGATTTAAAACAATCTTTCCTTAGTAAAAGTTGCTTAGATTTTATATTATCTCAGGAAATGTATCAAATTTGCGCCGATTGCAGGTGGTTTTTGGGGGGCATGACCCCGTGACCCCCTCTCCCCCCCCCATCTGAATCCACCCATGGGGCATGGCCTGGTTGCCCCCCCCCCCCCCCCCCCGGATCCGCCAGTGCGCTTGGGACCCTAATTTTCGGCGATAACTTTTGAATGCATCAACTGGTATGAACAAATGTATCGCAATGGACGTTTCAGGCCCTGCGCTAAATTGTATTATACAAGTTGGTCAGTATCAAACGAAAATTTAGGGCGCTTTCCATTCACTCGTTATGTTAAAAACAATACGAGCTCGGATAGAGGCTATCCGTCCGGTCACTCTGTAGTCCCGCCCTTGACTCCGACCAGTGGCGGATCTAGGTTTCGAGTTTGGGGGGGCAAAACATTTCGCTCCGTTTCGTCAGCGAAAAGTTGTTGACCGGGGGGGGTGGGTGGTGTCGGGTCGTCAGCGCAGAGTCGTTGAGAGGGGGGGGCGTCGGGTCGTCAGCACGAAAGTTTCGTAAATCTTGTAGGGGGTAAATCTCGCCTTCCCCGAACAAAAATCACAATCTCCCGGAACGGTTGGGAGGGGAATATGCATTTGCCTACCGATTTGTTGTTGTTGTTGGGGGGGGGGGCAATTGGGGAATTCCAGAACAGATTGACCTAAACAATCTCTAAACAACACTAAATCTCATATTTCGATAAAACTACGTGTCTGGGGTTATCTGGGCTGATGATTTACGCTTTGAACTTTTCAGCCTCGTCCGTCAAATGGTTTTCGAGTTACAGCTTCGGGTAACTTTGTAATGTCAAGCAAAACTCAAATTTTCAGCGGACAATATATCCCATCTTAACCAGTAAAACGCCTTAATCGGCGGTAACCGAGCGGTATCTGTTGTTTCCTCGGACAAACTACATACAAAATAAGTTGTATTACATTTGTCATGATCTCCTTTCTCGAATCCGCCAAAAGGGAGTACGTCCTAAGCGCTGCATGCTTCATCGTATAAATTAATGCTTAGATAAATCAAGCCATTTTCGATCAAGAATTATTTTTGTTCATTTCGACATTTTCATGTGCCACGCGCTGTGGTACCACCCCCATCAGAACGCGCCATACAAAAAATCAAACTTGATTTGATGGTCCTATCCAATGGTGAAAACCCGATCTCAATCGGAGCAGTGGTTGCAAAGTTATTAGCTTTCGAAAAGCGTATGTACGGCCGGTTCGGGCCGGGTCAAATGTAAATTTGTCTAGTAAGTTGACGGGAAACGTCACGGGCGCTTCGCGCCCGCTCGGAAATCATGCGAGTCAGCGGTGTCGATTTTTCAAAACGGTTGGAGGGCCGAACACTGGCGGATCCAGGCTCTCTCCGTGTGTGGGGGGCATCTTTTTGTGGCCAAAAGGTACCCCCATTTTTGTCCTCTGCGGATATGGGCCGGTCACCTTACTTTGGTATTCGAGCTTAAGAAATTCACTTTTCAAATTCACAACAAAAAATGTGGATTTTTTTCCGAAAAAAATTAAGTTGGTTTTTGTTTTTTGGTTCAAAAATACAAACTTTCGCAAATCCGAGATAGCCATTTTGAAGAGAATGACATTTCCTTTCTTTTATTTTTTTTGTGCAATTTGCTTCAAAACTCTATTTTCTACGATTGTTCAAACATTTATCATTTTTCCACCAAGAATGGCATGACATGACGTCAACGTCACTATCTCCCAAAATACTCAATTAATTTCATTGGAATTTAGTAAGAAGACGTATAATTGATGCCGCACAAGGTACTGCAAGCTTGACGTTGATATCTATTGTAAGGGACACTGGTCGTTGCACTGAATCACTGTATTGACGTTTTGCAAGATTTTACATTATCCCAGAGTTACATGTCACACCCCAACCCCCTTTAAGCCCTCCCTTTAAACGGCGCACGACCTGTCGGCGCCGGGAAACTTCTAGAACAGAACAATCCGGAAACACGCTCCAAAGAGGGCACCGTACTGGCACACGCGAATACTTCGTCACTTCCAGTACTTAGAGCTGGGAAAATAAACAATCATTACGTAACCAGACAATAACTGCGCTTCGCGGCCAACCGTGACGCAACGGCTGCCAACGGCTACCAAATCCCGTAAATCCCTTTATCGTTGTTCCTCACATTCCTCCCTCCTTAACGATACTAAAAAAGAAATGGCCCGCTACGAACACTGCGACCGCTGGTCACATTACAAATGACCCGCTTCGAACATCGCCGGTCACGCTACAAATGACCCGCTTCGAACACCGCCGGTCACACTACAAATGACCCGCTTCGAACACCGCCGGTCACACTACAAATGACCCGCTTCGAACACTGCAACCGCTGGTCACACTACAAATGACCCGCTTCGAACACCGCCGGTCACACTACAAATGACCCACTAACGCACACTGCGAACGCTGGTCACACTACATCGCGTCACACTACATCGCGATCGCGTCTGCACCACCGGTACTGGAACGGTATCGCACCGCGGTGGCGCCACTGTCGCACCCCGCGGTGGCGCCACTATCGCACACGGTGGTGGCGCCACGGTCGCGCTTCGAGACCGCGACACCGTCGCCTGCAGTGTGCCCACCTGCTGGCCACGCTCGTCCGCCGCGTCCTCCGTCGCCGTCCTCGGCGGCCGTGCACCGGTCCGCTCGTCCGCCGCGTCCTCCGCCGCGCCTCGAGACGGCGCCACCGTCGCCTGCCGTTTGCCCACCTGCTGGGGTCGCTCGTCCGCCGCGTCCTCCGTCGCCGTCCTCGGCGTCTGCGCGTCAGCCCGCTGGGACCTCGCGCCTCCTGCAGCTGCCGTCTTCATCGGCCTGGCGTCAGCCCGCTGGGGCCTCGCGTCCTCCGCCGCCGCCTCCGTCTGCGCGTCAGCCCGCTGGGACCTCGCGCCTCCTGCAGCTGCCGTCTTCATCGGCCTGGCGTCAGCCCGCTGGGGCCTCGCGTCCTCCTCCGCCGTCTCTGCCCACGCGTCAGCCCGCTGGGGCCTCGCGACCTCTGTAGACGGTCCCGGCAGAGTCTCCATTTCCCATCTAAGCACTTATTCACGCCTCGGCTGTGGCGGCTTCCTCACAGCCGGCTCGTCCGGAAGATCCGCCTCGCTTCCCGAGTCGGCAGTGATCTCTCGGGTTTCCCACGGAACTGCTTTCTTCAAATGTGCCCCGTGGATCAGTCTCCGTCGTTTGCCTTTTTCGATCACATAGTCCGGTGGTCTGCATGCCAGGACGCTGTAGGGGCCTTCGAACTTCGGTTGCAACTTGCCCTTTACGCCTTTCTCGGCCCTGAAGTTGCGACACCAGACTGTGTCTTCCTGCTTGAAGATCCCGCTGGATTCGTCAGTCCTGCGACTCTGCTCTTGTCGAATACGATCAGCTGCCAGCTGATGTATATCGGCAAGCTGGTGCTGCAGGGTGTCTAGATGGCACTGGTACGTGCTCCGCTTCAGCTGCCCTCCGTCGAATTCTGCTCCGAGTACGGTCCTGGGGGCGAAACCGTGCACCAGCTCGAACGGGGTGAAGCCTGTAACAGAATGGGTGCTGGTATTGTAAGCTGAAGATACCAGAGGGAGCAGTTGAGGCAATCCTGACCAGCTGTGAAGTGAGACAACATCTCACACAGGGTCCTGTTGAACCGCTCTGTGACTCCATTACAGCATGGCCGGTACACTGTGGTTCGCAACTTCTTGATCTCCAGTCTACGACAGAGCTCCTGCACCAGACTACTCTCGAAGTTTCTTCCCTGATCTGTCAGCAGCGACTTCATGACTCCGTAACGGCTGATCACCTTCAGTAAACAGTCAGCAATGTCCACAGCAGTCTGACTCTTCAAAACAAACAGCTCCACCAGTTTACTGAACACATCAGTCACCACCAGCACGTACCTGTAGCCATCTTCAGTGCGTGGGAGCTCCAGAATGTCCGCCGACCACTGCTCCAACGGTCTTCCTTCCACTGGTACTGCTCCCCGTCCTTCTCGGTACGCTGTTGGCTTGGATTTGTGAGACAGGCATGAGTGACATGAGCTGCACGCACGCTTCACGTCCAGCCTCATGTTGAACCAGAAGTAGTTCTCAGTCAGTCTGTGAACTGTTCTGCTCACGCCTCCATGGCCAGCTGTGGGTACTTCGTGTGCCATCCGTAGAAGCCTGGCCCTCAGACTCTGTGGCACCAGAACTTGTGGTGTCTGGAAATCTCTTGACTCCCGCTGAATGACACCACCACTCAGGTAGAGACCTCCCATTGTGGCGTAGAACTTCAACTCTCTTCTCTGTTCTTCAGTGAGATCTTCTGTGCTCAAACTTCTTCCCTGTAGATACAGATACAACCTCTTCAGAACTGGGTCACTTGCTGTGGCTTCTCGAAACTCAGGTTTACCTTCCACCGACACATTCTGCTCAAAGCGCGCTGCTTCGGGTGCTTGGTCCTGTCCTTCAGTACGTCTTCTGTGATCTTGATTTGTCTCTTCAGCTTCTGTCAGCCGCTTCACCTCACCTCCAGGTGCTTCCTGCTGTCCTGCGGGATGAACTCAGGTGCAGACACGTTCAGCCTGTCTTGCTTCTCCGTCTGCTCTTCAAACTGCCTGGATAGGGCATCTACGTGTGGAATGGAGCAACCTCGTACGTGCTCCACAGTGAAGTCGTACTCCTGCAACTTCTCTAGCCACCTGTACAGACGACCAGAAGGCGGCTTGGACTTCTGTAGGAACTGGATGGCTTCATGATCCGTCTTGAGCTTGAAGGGTTTGCCGATCAGGTAGTGCCTGAACTTGGTGACCGCCTTGATGACTGCACCCAGCTCCCGCTCAGTCACTGTCCAGTTCTTCTCAGCTGGTGTCCACTTGCCAGAATCGAAGGCGATGACCCCCCGCTCCTGTCGCAGTTCTGCACCCCAGCCAGTGCCACTTGCATCAGTTGTCAGAGTGAACGACTCCTCTACGTCTGGGAACGATCGTACCGGATACTCCTCCATCTCCTTCTTGAGCAGCTGTAACTTCTTCTCACACTCCTCAGTCCATTTGAAGACTGTTCCCTTCTTCAACAGGTCAGACATCAGTGCAGTCATACTTCCGAACTCAGGGATATACTGTTGGTAGTACCCGATGAACCCCAGGAAGCGACGCAGGTCCTTCACTGACTGTGGTGATGGCCATCTTCGAAGAGCTTCCACCTTCTCTTCAGCTGGTCTGATGCCCTCTGGATTCAGATGATGTCCGAAGAAGTCCACTTCAGTTACTGCTACTCGACACTTGTCGGGGTTGAGCTTCAGACCGCCCTCTTGAAACTTCTGTAGCAGTTCTTCCAGATCACTCAGATGCTCTTCAACCGTCTTGGAGAACAGGATCACATCGTCCAGGTAGATCATCACACGCTCCCAGCTCAGTCCTATCAGCAGGTCTTCCATGATCCGTTGGAACGTACCGGGACTCGTCTTCAGTCCGAACGGCTGTCTGGCCCACTGATGCAGCCTAAACTCTGTGGTGAAGGCGGTGACCTCACGTGACTCCTCTTCTACTGGGATGACCCAGTATGCTGATCTCTGATCCAGCACTGTGAAGATACTGGATCCTCCCGTCGCCTCCAGCAGATTTTCCATCCTCGGCAGCGGGTACGAGTCATGCTTGATAACCTGGTTGACGGCCCTGTAATCACAGCACAACCTGTCACCGTTCTTCTTTCTCACCATGACCACCGGCGATGCCCACGGTGAGGTTGAGGGTTCGATCAAGCCCTGATTCTCCAGCTGGTTCAGTTTCTCCTTCAACTGCTGTCGTAGATGCAACGGCGTGCGGTACGACCTCTGCTTAATTGGTCTTGCTCCTGCTGTGTCGATCACCAACTGGTGGGTCCTGTGTATTCCCCCACATCTTCTGGCCCTTCAGAGAACACTCTTGCATACTTGTTCAGAACTTGCTGAAACTGTTCCCTGTCTTGTTCTGGCAAGTGTGAAACATCTGGCAGCCTAGAGCCGTTCTTCCTCACCTCTCCACACTGAGCAGTCACCACAGCTGGTTCGTCACTCCCCAGCACAGTCCCGACTGGGAGCACCACTTCAGCATCACTCAGGTTCAGGAGCCTCACCGGTACTGCTTGGTGGGTCAGGTGCACGGTGGAGGCCAGTGTCACTCCTTCAACTTCTTCAGGACAGAAGACCATGGTGCTCACCGCAGCTACCCTGCGGATGCTGATGACGGTCTCAGATCTTGGTGCACAGGTGATCAAACTTCTTGTTGTCACAGCTTGCTGCTTTGGGTTCTTAATTCCCTGAACATACAGCTCTCCTGCTCCACAGTCAATTGAAGCACCCAGGTCCTGGAGCACATCCATCCCGATGAGGGCACAGTCAGTCAGGTCACGGGCAACCACGAAGCTGTGAGATGAGCACACACCAGCAACTTCCAGAGACACCTGCACTCGACCCACAGCTGAAACACTTGTGCCGTTTGCAGCCACGAAACGATCGTCAGTTGGAGTCACAACCAGTCCGAGCTCCTCCATCAGGTATTCACTCAGGATACTGGTGGCACTTCCTGTGTCTACCACCACTTGAACCGCTGCCCCAGCCATCTTCACCACTGCCCTGACTTCAACAGGGTTGGTTGAGTCCACCCGCCGAACTGACCTTGGTGCGTCTTGCAGCTGGGGTGTGGAGGGGCACTGCCTCTTCAGATGACCTCGACCTCCACACTGGTAGCACTGGATTGCCCCTGAGCTTGACCTTGGTTCTGACCTTGGTTCTCTTGGCTGACTTCCTTGGGCTTGGCTTTGGGAACGACACCTGACAGCGATGTGGCCTTGCTTACCACACTTTGAAACAGCTTCTTCTCTCCACCTGTGCTGACGCTAGGTAGGACGCTAGCTGGAGTGACAGCACTTCTGACGGGTGCTGGAGGGGCCACCATGTCCTTTTGGAGCTCCTCTGTGGTTTTGATCCGTTCGAGTCTACGAATCAATCCCTCTGTAGTTGTCGCTTCACAATCGAGGACCCTCAGTCGCCACTGAGACGGAACTGCTCTTGTTATCTGTTCAACCACCAGCTGCTCTTGCCCCTCAGGCCCCATGTCAGGCATTGCAGCTCGGACCAGTGTCTTCAACTTGGTTACGAACGCCCTTGGCTCATCTGTTGCTGACATCTTATGTTCGTAAGACTGATGAAGAAACGCCCGTCGCTTCTCGGCCGGAACCAACCTTTCCAGAATCCTGGCTTGTGCTAACTCAACTGTGTTTAAAGAGGAGTCCTCTTCCAGCTCTCTGGCCAGCCACTCATGGGTAGTACTGAACAGGGCCGGGAGAATGGCCAGCTGCCGCGCTTCAGGCCAGGCGTTAGCTCTTGCTACCCGCACAAAACCTCGCAAAAAGGTGTCTAGGTCCTCTCCATCCACGTAAGCCCGCGGCTTGAACACTGACCCTGGTCCCTCCATGACTTGATTCGTTCCACTCTCTAGTTTAAATTCAGATTTTATATCAAAAACTTCATCTTGATTGCCGCTCATGCGTCAGGATTTTCGCTCATGCGTCAGGATTTTCGCTCACTTCCGACGGCATGAGTTCATATCCCACTTCTGTTGTAAGGGACACTGGTCGTTGCACTGAATCACTGTATTGACGTTTTGAAAGATTTTACATTATCCCAAAGTTACATGTCACACCCCCAACTAGCCCTCCCTTTAAACGGCGCACGACCTGTCGGCGCCGGGAAACTTCTTGAACAGAACAATCCGGAAACACGCTCCAAAGAGGGCACCGTACTGGCACACGCGAATACTTCGTCACTTCCAGCACTTAGAGCTGGGAAAATAAACAATAATTACGTAACCAGACAATAACTGCGCTTCGCGGCCAACCGTGACGCAACGGCTGCCAACGGCTACCAAATCCCGTAAATCCCTTTATCGTTGTTCCTCACAGTTATTGAGCAAATCCGGAGGGGGCAGATTCCCCCCCCCCCCCGCGAGGCGTGGGTTAAGTGGAATTAAGAGGCTGCTTGAATTGCATCAGGTGCGCTGTTTTGTCTATCATTGAAAGCAAGGGATACATACAAACTTCAAATTCAATCACTCGAGAAAAAACTTCCGTTTTCATGACGTTTTCTCCTAAGATCATTGTTTTTCACTTTCAGTGCAGGGAACACGCGGGGGGCATACTTATATTGAATGCTCCTCCCAGATTCCTGTGGGGGCGGGGGCATTTTTCCCTGATGCCCCCCCCCCCCCTGGATCCGCCAGTGACAGCAATTACCGCCAAGGAGAGCCTCTGCCAGACACTTAATGGAATTCATTTTCCCATTTTCCAAATTTGTATAAGCAATTGCGAAAGTTGTGTCATGCTGCGAAGCGGCGCAAAAATTTCCGGTTTTTGACTGTGGATAGCTGGATTTTGACTGCTGCAAAGACAACTTTGACAATTTTACGATAAATTGAGAACGCGCGTGGGGGATACTTGTATTGAATGCCCCCCCGCTCAGATTCCTGTGGGGTGGGCCACGGTGGGGGGGGGGGATTTGCCCCTGATGCCCCCTCCCCCTGGATCCGCCAGTGGCCGAACAGGGACGGATCCAACGGGAGCCTATCAGCGCCATGGTTTTACCGAAACCACCAAAATCGGCTGAAAATTCACACATTTTAAAGAAATTCTAGGCAACTTGTACCAAGGACAGTATTTGTAATCAATTCATGAGAAGAAGAAAAAAACAGACGAAATCCCATGAGTTTTGGAATTCTGTCGGACGGCCCCTCAAACCAACGTTTTGGGCCGGTCTGCATCCGCCAGAAGGCCCGAGTCCTTACTTGGAACCCTTACTTAGTAAAACGGTAATGTTAACCTGCCATTGACTGGGGGGAGGGGAAATATCTCCCCCTGACGAATTTTCGCAATACCTCAAAAACCAATAGCGATATCAACGTGACACTTTGGGTACCTTCTCCTACACCAATTTTACGTCTTCTGTGCATAAATGAAGAAAGTTTGTCGAGAAAAAATCGAGATATAACGAATTTAGTGACGTCAATACACACGAGTTTGGCGAATTAAAAAAGCTAAATTTTAAGAGATCATACAATGTCTATGTTTTGAGAAAAATGCAATACAAAAACGTCAGAAAATAGTAAATGGCAAGGGCTACGAAATAGATTCTCAAAATAGTGTTTGACCCGTAAAAAAATCATTTAAAAGAAATAATTTCGCATTTCACATCTTTATGCGTAAAGGGGGATTTTTAAAAAAAAACTTTTCTTAGCAAAGCTGCGTAGACTTTCTTTTGAAATAGGAAACGTGTCAATTTGTTGCCCATTTCAGGCGGTTTGGGGGGCTTGACCGCTTTGCCCCTCTTGGAACCGCCAGCGGCCAAAAACATTGGGGGGGGGGGCGAACGGGTACCATTGGGGGGGGGACGAGTGTACCATTGGGGGGCCGAACTCAACATTGGGGGGGGGGGCGAGGGCCACCCCAAAAGTATATAAATCGACACCTATGATGCGAGTCATATAAAGCTATATACCAGTAAAACGCCTTTTTGGGCGATGACCGAGCGGGCGCCCTCTGGTAAAGGTAAAACAGGTTTGAAATATGAAACGGTAAGGGAGCACACGTGGTAGTAACACATAGTCCTTTTAGTCCGTTTAATCCTCCAGAAAAATTGTCAGGCCTCAATGCATGCCAACATAAAAATTAAGTTGTATTAAATTGTTCATGATCCCCTTTCTCGAATCCGCCAAAAGGGAGTACGTCCTGAGCGCTGCATGCTTCATTGTATAAATTTATGCTTAAATTAATAAAGCCATTTTTGATCAAGAATGATGTTTGTTCATTTCGACGTTTGCGTGTGCCAACTGCCACGCGCTGTGGTACCACTCCTATCAGAACGCACCATACCAAAAGCAAAATTGATTTGATGGACCTATCCAATGGTGAAAACCCGATTTCAATCGTAGCAGTGGTTGGATAGTTATTAGCTTCCGAAAAGCGTCTGTTCGGCTGTGTCGGGCCAGGTCAAATGCAAATTTGTCTAGTAAGTTGACGAGAAACCTCACGGGCGCTTCGTGCCCGCTCGGTAATCACCATAATCATCAGGAACAATAGATTATTATGATGTAATCACTTTTGGCAATTTGGAAATTTTCCTATTTCAACACGTGATCTCAGGTCAAATCACGTGATTTTATAATGTGATCTTTTAAAATTCGGATTTTTTGTCCATGTTAGAATGGACATCGACACATAAACCTTCGATGTTTAAAAAATTGGTGAGTTTGTTTTCTTCTAAATATAATATTTATATTTTTGTATTTGGAAAAATCCTGGTCACCATCCTGGTCTGTGGTAATAACTTTGCACGCAATTGTCCTAGAGAGCTCAATTAAACGGCATTATGTTTAGGTATCTCGTCGACCTGCTTTTAATTATATACATCAGCCCTGTAGTCGCTCTGTGACCTCAAGGTCACAAGACCAGAGGTCACCCGGTGCAGTCCACGTCAGATCGACCAAACCATATCATCCTACTTCTCACATTTCGATTGAACTAGATGTCGGGGGTTATCTGGGCCGTACATTCACGCTGTAAAATTTGCAGCCCCATCCGTCGAACGGTTTTCGAGTTATAACCTCAGGCATCACTTTAATGTCGCACAAAGGTTTAATTTTCTTCGGGCGATATATTTCGGGATATATCCTATAAATAATTGGAATGATATAAAACTATGTATCATCAGAATCGCCATGAACCACAAATTAATGTAATGTAATCTTGTGTGAGAACTCGAATGGAAAAGTGTCGAAATTTTGGCATGTGAGCTCGGGTCAGGTCACGTGATTTCGTTATGTTCTCAGTTAAAATTCGTGATTCTTTTTAGGTGGAATAGGACACTGAGAGAAATAGTTACCAGGGGTCTACCAACCCCCGCCAGTTACCAAGGTCTGACCAGGTCAATACCAGGGTCCTGCCAAGTGGCACCATGGTAACACCTTAGTTTCAGTTACTAGACCCCTGGTAAGACTCTAGTGTCAGTTACCATGACAAGCCGCACCCCTGGTAGCACTTTAGTATCAGTGACTAGGACCCCTGATAAGGCCTTAGTAACAGTGACTACGTATATGGGGTGGTAGCAGTTACTATAGTAATACTAAAGGAGCGCATTGGATGTGAGTGGTAAGGGTTACTAATAGATGACCAGGTGCCCTGGTGGTTGCGTTGCTATGGATACCTGCGGGCGCTTCAAGCGCGTGCAACGGTTCACACGAAGCCGTCAGTCAGTGGCGACGGATGGCGGCGGCGTGCGGTGCTGTTTATCATTCTCGGCGCAGATGCGTTGTTAAAGGAAATAGTTCACCTTCGGATTTTTTTCTTCAGAACACGATTTTATTATATTTTTTAATACAGTTTTTTTTTTCTTTTAAAAATGGTCCTACATCGCGCCAATTCAGGACAGAAGGTTGTAAATTATTGATTGTATGGTGTGCGTTATTGGTCTGCGCATGCTCCATGGCAGTGCTGGCACTTTCAGACGGTACGGTACATCATATATGCGCCGTATTCCTTCGCCAAAAAGTCAAATATCTTCGGCTGGAGAGTCTTTTCAGCCAAGAAAAGTTCCAGATAAGGATTTCTCAACACGGGCTACAAAACTGCTATTTCAGTTCAAAACCCCATGTTGAAGGTGAACTATTTCCTTTAAAAGGGGTGGATGGGAAGTGAAGCGTTGATGAAAAGGTGAAGTTAGTGCTGTGACTTGTGAAACATTGGTCACCGTGTCGGTTGTCGCTGCGGCTGAAGTCAGGCGTTTGGAATAAGAATGGGTAAGTACCTATAATCTATACCTACTGAGAAAAACAAAACAATTTAAAGCTCTAATCTGACGTACGTGAAGGGACGATTAATTAATTATACATATGAATTCAAAGCATAATTTAAAGCATCATAAGGTACAATCAACCGTGTAAAAAACAAGGCGCTTTCAGTTGTGTTGTTTACCGGGAACGATTTGATTGTGCTTGCAGTAGCTGCGCTGATGAGTCCTCTGAGGATCTTGGGGGAAGGGAAGGGGAAGATGAAGTCCGCGGTGCACCACGTCACTCTTTCCTGAGACAAGTTTAGAAGAGTAACAACTGAATTGTCGAGCAAGCAATTGTTCCGATGGGCATAGCGCATTTAGAAGACAGTCGTGCTCATAGGCGCCCACAACAAGAATTGAGGTCAGCGCCTGTACGGCTGTGTCTTGAGCAACGAGTTGGCATTCAATATATCGTGTGTACGTGAAAGGTGAACGTTGGAAATATACTTCCAGATTGAGCGACTGCGTTTTGTCATTTATCATTGCAACATGGTTGGTAAGGGGTTGGTAACACTGAGGAGGGTAGGTGGTATGACCGTGGTAAGGGTTACTGGGGGGTTGGTAAGGGGTTGGTAACACTGAGCAGGAGCTATGGTAACCTGTTCGTAAGCTTAACTAGCCTACTATGGTAAGGTACTGGTAACATGGGTGGTATGCGTCACCAGGTGGTAACCAACCCCCCTGGTAAAAGTTGGAACTAATGGGTTACCATAGTAACATAGTCAAATTTGCTCTCCGTGGAGGGTACAAGCCCTTTGAATCACGTGCTAACCTATTTCGCTCAGTGATCAAGATCACATGATGACATAATTAAATATTTCGCCGATAGAGGCGTCTGTGGGTCCTCAAGATATACATTTTAGTCCTCTCTATTTCCATACCGAGAATGTTATTTAAAAAAAATAGATAAAAGTGTCTTCCAGAGAAAAAAGAGTTAAATTGTGCGAAATAAAACGAAAAATGTCAACAAATTATCTATTGTATAATCAAGCCAGGTCATTTGGGAAATCAACCTCAGGGGACGTGACCTTGAGGTCATGGAGTGACCTGCGGGGGTCATGCTATGCATCATTCAATGCAGCTCGACGGGACAGATATAATGCCGTTGAGTTAAGCTCTCAAGCACAATAATTATGTGCAAAGTTATTACCAAAGACCATGATTTTTCAACAACAACAATATATATATATATATATATATATATATATATATATATATATATATATATATATATATATATATATATATATATATATATATATATATATATATATATATATATATATATATATATATATATATATATATATATATATATATATATATATATATATATATATATATATATATATATATATATATATATATATATATATATATATATATATATATATATATATATATATATATATATATATATATATATATATATATATATATATATATATATATATATATATATATATATATATATATATATATATATATATATATATATATATATATATATATATATATATATATATATATATATATATATATATATATATATATATATATATATATATATATATATATATATATATATATATATATATATATATATATATATATATATATATATATATATATATATATATATATATATATATATATATATATATATATATATATATATATATATATATATATATATATATATATATATATATATATATATATATATATATATATATATATATATATATATATATATATATATATATATATATATATATATATATATATATATATATATATATATATATATATATATATATATATATATATATATATATATATATATATATATATATATATATATATATATATATAT
>JAXIVJ010004663.1:0-80852 GCA_036785665.1 Chirona hameri | reverse complement strand
ATATATATATATATATATATATATATATATATATATATATATATATATATATATATATATATATATATATATATATATATATATATATATATATATATATATATATATATATATATATATATATATATATATATATATATATATATATATATATATATATATATATATATATATATATATATATATATATATATATATATATATATATATATATATATATATATATATATATATATATATATATATATATATATATATATATATATATATATATATATATATATATATATATATATATATATATATATATATATATATATATATATATATATATATATATATATATATATATATATATATATATATATATATATATATATATATATATATATATATATATATATATATATATATATATATATATATATATATATATATATATATATATATATATATATATATATATATATATATATATATATATATATATATATATATATATATATATATATATATATATATATATATATATATATATATATATATATATATATATATATATATATATATATATATATATATATATATATATATATATATATATATATATATATATATATATATATATATATATATATATATATATATATATATATATATATATATATATATATATATATATATATATATATATATATATATATATATATATATATATATATATATATATATATATATATATTATATATATATGACCTCCCCATTATATGTGATATATATATATGTGACCTCCCCATTATAAGTCCATGGGGAAATATTCCAATGCTTCCTATTCTGAAATACGCAAGATAGCAGTCCCAATTCCTTCTGGATCATGCTATCATAGGCCATTATTGATGACCTAGGTGAAAGTTTTGTTCAGTGACCCCTACAGAGTCAGCCGAGGTCATCCGAGGTCACCACCACTTTTTGCCAATAACTCTCGACAGAATGCAGGCAGATAAGTGAAACTGGCACCAATGTGTTTGTGTCGTCGAGACACGTCTCCCAATATGCAACATGACCTACTTGGGTCACCACTTGACCTTGACCTTAGGTCAAATGTTTCAGTTGACCTAACCTGATCAACACTAATATGAGTGGAAGCACCTTAACGATAAAAACACGATGGCGTCAAAATTATTGCCTTATCTTCAGCGGTGTCGAGTTTTCAAAACGATTGGGGGGGGGGGGGGCGAACAGGGACGGGTCCAAGGGGAGCCTATCAGCGCCATGGCTTTACCGAAACCACTGAAATCTGTTGAAAATGAACACATTTTAAAGAAATCATAGGTAACTTGCACAAAGACAGTATGTTTTTTTAACCAATTCATAATGCAAAAACAGACGAAATCTCATGAGTTTTGAAATTCTGTCGGACGGCAACTCAAACCAACGTTTTTGGCCGGTCAGAAGGCCCAGCCAGAAGGCCCGAGTCCTTACATGGAACGTTTTGGGCCGGTCAGAAGGCCCAGCCAGAAGGCCCGAGTCCTTACATGGAACGTTTTGGGCCGGTCTGAAGGCCCAGCCAGAAGGCCCGAGTCCTTACATGGAACGTTTTGGGCCGGTCAGAAGGCCCAGCCAGAAGGCCCGAGTCCTTACATGGAACGTTTTGGGCCGGTCAGAAGGCCCAGCCAGAAGGCCCGAGTCCTTACATGGAACGTTTTGGGCCGGTCTGAAGGCCCAGCCAGAAGGCCCGAGTCCTTACATGGAACGTTTTGGGCCGGTCAGAAGGCCCAGCCAGAAGGCCCGAGTCCTTACATGGAACGTTTTGGGCCGGTCAGAAGGCCCAGCCAGAAGGCCCGAGGCCTTACATGGAACGTTTTGGGCCGGTCAGAAGGCCCAGCCAGAAGGCCCGAGTCCTTACATGGAACGTTTTGGGCCGGTCAGAAGGCCCAGCCAGAAGGCCCGAGGCCTTACATGGAACGTTTTGGGCCGGTCAGAAGGCCCAGCCAGAAGGCCCGAGTCCTTACATGGAACGTTTTTGGCCGGTCTGAAGGCCCAGCCAGAAGGCCCGAGTCCTTACATGGAACCCTTATTTAGTCAAACTGCAATGTTAACCTGCCATTGGCGGGGGGGGGGGGGCAATATCCCCCCTGACGAATTTTCGCAATAGCTCAAACACCAATAGCGATATCAACGTGAAAATGACGTGAATTTAGTGACGTCACTACACGAGTTTGGCGAGATAAAAAAATCAGCTAAACTTGAATAGATTGTACAAAGTCCATACTTTGAGCAAAATGCAGGAAAAAAACGTTTGAAGATAGCAAATGGCAAGGGCGTAAATGGATATCTCGGATTTTTTCTTTAAAACTTTGATTTTTGACCCATACAAAATGTTCGGAAAAATGCCCTAAAAATCAAACATTGTAAATATGCTAAAAAATCACCAGATTTCGATCTTTATACATACAAGAGGTGATTTAAAACAAACTTTTCTTTGTAAAAGCTACGTAGATTGCCAGTTGAGATAGGAAACGTGTCAATTGTTTGCCGATTGTTTTGTGTCAATCGGCAAACAATTGGCAAACCGTGTCAATTGTTTTCAGTCGGTTGGGGAGGCTTAGCCGCTTTGTCCCCTCTTGGATCCGCTACCGGCCAAAAAAAAACATTGGGGGGGGGGGGGGCGAGCTGCTACCATTGGGAGGCGGAGGGTACCATTGGGGAGGGGGGGGGGGGGGCGAACTTAACATTGGGGAAGGGGGGGGGGGGCGAGGGCCATCCCAATAGTATATAAATCGACACCTATGCTTATCATTATTAGGTAAAAAGCTATTTGCGAAAAACAGTTTTGCCAAAAATAGAATGTTTGACCTTCGAAGACCTCTAGAGCCAAAACGATTGACCTGAGCTAAAATTGGAGGACGAAGTGGTGATTGCATTTTTCAAGAGCTTTCGATTGATTTTTTTCCGTTTGCTCCTAGCTATCATAAATCCCGAGATATTTGTTTTTTTTCAAATCTAAGTCCTAAAACTGGCAAATCTGACCTTTGATGATCTCCGGTGACCTCAATATTGGCCTGAAATAATACAAAAAATACAGGAAGTAACTTCGAATGTCCTTGTCAAGAGCTTTCGACCGCCTTTTCCCGCGTCTTTCTATCCCTTTTAGTTTTCGAGTTAGAAGGGGGCGGGGTCTAAACACCCCCGCCCCCGGCACGACGAAGGTGGCGCCGAGCACCGGTACGGCGTGGGTTAACCCGCGCCGTGCGCGGGGGTGGGGTGTTTAGACACCCCCTCAGTTTTGTTAGCATAGCGGAAAAACGGCGGCGCTGCGCGCCGCTGTTTTTGGCACAGCTGTTCGGGCATCAATTGCGCACATTATGTAAAACAATCTGGTCATCTCAGGTCAGGTCACCAGACCAGGTCACGTGACCCCACCTAAAAAACTTGTGGTCGTACCAGCCACAGTTTTTGGATGATCAGTTTTACACTTACAGGATGTCATAAGGTCATCTATATCTACAATTTGTGTATCTTGGATTTCTTTATATCAGCGACCTAAGGTCGGGTCAATTTCGTGACCTCCCTATTATAAGCCAATGGGGAAATACTAAAATGCTTCCTTTTCCAAGGATACGCAAGATATCAGTCTAATTCCTTCTGGATCATTTTATTATAAGCCATTCTTGGTAACCTATGTGCCATTTTTGTTCAGTGACCCCTACAGGGTCAGCCGAGGTCATCCAAGGTCACCAACAGTTGTCAATAACTTTCGATATAATGACGATAGAGAAGTGAAACCGACACCAATGTGTTTGTCTTGTCGAGACACGTTTTCCCATATGCAACATGACCTACTTGACCTTGACCTGAGGTCAAATTGTTAAGTTGACCTAACCTGGTCAACACTAATATGAGTCGAAGCGCCTTGACGAGGCAAACACGATGGCATCAAAATGATTGCCGCCTTGTCGTTATTAGGTAAAAAGCTATTCGTGAAAAACTGTTTTGAAAAAATAGCCTTTTTGACATTTGATGAGCTCTGGAGCCTAAACTGTTGATATGAGCTAAAATCTGAAACACATTGTCGATTGCATGTTTCAAGAGCTTTCCATTGCTGTTTTCCGTTTTCCTAGCTATCATAGTTCCTGCGATATCTGGGGGTTTCTGGAGCGACGTTCTAAAACTGGAAATTTGACCTTTGATGACCTCTGGTAACCTCAATATTGGCCTTAGGAAAAAAATATCTGAAATACGTTCGAATGGGCTTGTCGAGAGATTTCGAACGCCATTTTCCGCGTCGTGCTAACCCTTTTAGTTTTCAAGTTAGAGGGGTGTCTAACCCCCCCCTCCCTTGGCACGGCGAAGGTGGCGCCGAGCACCGGCACGGCGCGGGTTAAACACTTGGTTCAATCAAATGTCACCTTTTTGCTTGAAGTACTGCATTTTTGGAAGGCTTCAATCCTTCAGTTGTTGTTTGTTCATTATCGGTAACGCCCCTTACTGCTAGAGACTAGAGAGCATTAATGCTGTTAGAAATGTCAGTCAACTTTCCACTTACTATCCCCACGCCATGAATCACTCAGAGTAACCCCACCCTATCAGGTCGTGACTACATCCAGCCGGCACGTTCAACATCTAACGGCTGGTGTCTGGTCTCGCCTTGCATCCGCGCCATCTCCAGACGAGGCGCCCCAGTTCTGAAGCGCGCGGTGCCGACAACGGTTCCGTTTCACCCCAGTATCCTGTCAGCACCATCAACCGGTACCCTCCACTCGGTGCTGAAATCCCGCACCTTCCTGCCATGAGCGTCCTGGCCGCGCCGCCAGCTAATCCCGCGTGCAAGCCGAGCCGATACGGGACCGTTTTTTGCCCGGTTTGGCCCAGTTCCCGCGCTCGGAGGCGACTCGACGAGACATCTGCCTGCTCCTTGGCGGGACCGGGGCGGGACTGGGGCGCGCCAGACAGGACCCTTCTCCCCGAGGTGAGCCCGCTTTCACGGGGGAGCCGGAACAATGTGACGACATGGCTCGAATACAGCGTTATCCGGCACCGCAGCAGGTTGGCTTCGTGCTACGTCATTTTTTGCATCGAATCAGACAGGGGTTTTGTGTGGGGAAGCGTGGCCTGGCACCGTTACGTGGGTGGGAGCTGCGGGTGTGACACCTGCTCCCCCGTGTCCTCTTCTCGTGACCTGTCGACGGACGAACGGGGACCCACTTCGGAATGAGGTCAGACGGCGCGGAGGGGAGCGGAGATGAAATGTGGTTCGAGGGACCTCGAGCACCCCCACCATATATCACAACACTTTCCCAAATGAAGGCATTCCACAAAGACTTGTCGACCATATTATGATATCTGATTAATTTCATCTGGGTGAAGCTGGTCTCAGAACTGACTACGAATATTGCCGATGGGTGCAAAACAAATGCACTTTAAAAGAACAACACATCCTTGGCATACGTTGCAATCACGGGTGGAGTTTCCTATTCAGACGGTGGGACCACTGCCTCACCAGCTTTGATTTTGGCCCCACCATCTTTGTGTTCTTCAATCTGCCCCACCAACTTTTGTCAGTTTTGAAAGTTTCCTGGTGTTAATATGGTAAATTGTCACCTCAGCCATGCAAAACAACCACCCAATATGATATGTTGCCCCACCAACTTGCTGTGAAAAGCTCCAACCATGGTTATAATAATATATTTACAGAGTGGCCGCCACCAGCGATCGCAGGTCATCCCGGATGAGAGCAAACGGTCAGGCCAAGCTGCAGGCTCAAAGTAAGAACCGTTGTCGGCTCGAACTTCCCGCCTTACCAGTGCGGAAATGGAGCCGAGCAGGTTCACTTAGTAACTGTTCACCTGTGCAGGTTCACCTGTGAACCGAGCAGGTTCACTTTCCGTTACTACTGGGCTCCGCGGGAAAAGGGTGTGTTTGGTTACATCAGCCTACAGTTTGGTTACATCAGCCTACAGTGTGGTCGAAGTCAGGGAGCTACTTTCATACTAAGTAAAGCCTTCGCTCCGGTCATGTCAGGATGGATGTGAAGCAACAATCAAAATAGATCTACGAATTGATATGGGTAGATTGCAAGCCCTGGAATATAACTGCCTGGGTTTGGGTCCGGTTACGCAACGATGCCTGGGACTTCCAGGCGGCGTGAACTGATTAATAGCAAAGGAACGAAAACAGAAACCTTGTGTCATGACCAGACATCAGGGGGCGGCAAAAGAGGGGGCAGGAGACACCTCCCCCCCCCCCACTCAAGAAGTTGGGGGGGGGGAACCTATGATTTTGCCCCTCCCCCCCCCCCTACATTTGTAAGAGGGGCCCTCCAAGAAATTGACCGAGGACTCCGAGGTGCCCCAGATACTATTTCGCGCCATTTTTTGTTTAGGGGGGGGGGGGGGCTTTGGCCGTGGGGAGCCCTTTGGCCGGGGGGGAGGCCTGGGTGTCTTTGCCCCCCCCCCCCACCCCATCCGAAAATACCTTCCGCCGCCACTGGCAGACATAGCAACCCTCATGGTAAGTGAGCTAGATCATATTTCGTAATTTAATCAGTTGAGCTTGCACAACAAAGGATCTCATCGTCGTAAACACCACGGTGAGCTCAGCGCCACAATACCGTGTTATCTTCAAGGACGGTCCACATACTCTACACATCAACATCCCGAGACCCACTGCAACTACCTAACCTATCTGTACCGTCTGCACCACTCTGTATCACGGCATCACATCTGCAACCCGCACACCTCTCATCCTGCAGCTCCACCTCCGGACCAAACCCAGCCGCCACGAGACTGAGACTCCAACCAGTTGGAGGTGACACGCACGCACGTGTGTTGGCGCTCGGCGCGTGCGTGGCGCGTGTATCCCTCTGCGGGGGGAGTCACACCGGTCGGCCGGCGGTGACCACCTGTGGCTTGTGGGCTGTGCACGGACTGTGCACGGAGCGGCGTGCAGCTGCCTCCGCCGGCCCTGTGCACAGCAGTCAGCTGTTGCCGAGACGGGTCATTCACCCGGCTACCGTGCACTGCTGGCCTAGTGAGAGGCGAGGTGGCGCCGCAGGCAGGGGGCGGGCCGGGGCGCCGGGGTGGGCGGGGCGTTCAGCGGAGAGTGGGAGGGGCGTTGCAGGTGGGTGTGTCACTGGGGAGGAGACAAGGGTGGTGTTGGAGTGGGCGACGGAGGGATGTAGATTAGAGCAGTCAGTAGCAGTGGCACGGAGAGAGCGCGCGACAAGAGGAGTGGGTGGGAGGGATCGAAGAAGTGGTTGTGTCACCGGGCGTGTAGAGGAGGGAGGAGAGGGCGAGGCAGAGGGAGGAGCGAGGCAGAGGGAGGAGCGAGGCAGAGGGAGGAGCGAAGCAGAGGGAGGAGCGAGGGGAGCGGAATGACAGTAAACGGAAGACAGTGCAGCCGGAGACAACGCTAGGAAAAATAGACCATCAACATTCAACACTCTCCGTCACCAATACCGATTGTTGAAATACGATAGCCTCCGATATGTTCCAATGCGGAACCAAGGCGACACCAGAGTAGGAACCGCTGGCTCGTCTGAACCAGAAGGTGCAGTTTGCATCCGGCGGTGACTGAGGTGTGACTTATCACCAACGCCCGGGGATAGTCGGGAAGAAACGCTAGAAAAGCCGACCGAGTGTTTCGCCTGCTCACCCCGAGTGAAAGGTTCATTGACCGGTCACTGACGCTGGCGTCGCTACAGCCTCCATTGCAAGACCAGTGTGCGCATGCAGTAAAAGAAACCGGCGAAACCTGCCGTCAGGAGAGCCCTAAGTCATCTGAACATATAGTCATGGAGCCAGCGAGCAAAAAAACGCTGCAAAATGTTGGCCGGCAAAACTCGCGGCACCATCGACAATCCCTGGAGGATAAAGCGATGTCGCGTCTCACTTCTGTGATAAAAACAGGGGATGAAACCACTGATCAGAAATCAGGAGTCTCGAGGATTATTTTTCAGTCGTTATAAATGAAAATCCGTCATAGACGTATTGGTTGATTGAACAATAGTGGGAATTTCTGGTTTTCATTGCATCAAATCCATGTCCAGCCAACGTGACAGCAGTCCGTTGCTGGGTGACATTTTCAGTCGGTGACGGGGTCAATGAACTGAGATCTCGACTGCACGGCGATATATGTCCTCACCTCGGTGTCGACATCTCAAACGTGTTTTGCCTGCTGATCTCTAAACAAACAGCGAATGGACTATGAGGATCCATCGTCTACTGAGGGTCTCAACTATATAAACCACGAACAATACGTTTGTCGATACCTACAACTCTTATCTCTATCGATAATGCCAGAAACGTGAGCCCGAGTCGCGACTCGCGAGCCCCAGATATGGAAAGTTCTCGGGATATTGCAAGTATTCGCAGATTAATTTTTGCTGGGGAATTTTTGCTGACATGTGTGATATTCATATAGGTGTTTAATGTGTCAGATCTTACAAAGAATAGTTTTCACAACTTCGAAACTTAACTGCTTTGCAATGTTTTATCAAATTCAATGTTGAACAAATTTGGGCATTTCGCCGTTTCATCCTAAATTGCGTAAAAAAATATATATATTTCCGAAACACACATATTCAAAGGCTAATCAGTGCTCACACAATATTTTTTTTGACAGAAAATAACAGCATGCCAGGGCCTATTTTAACATGTTAACGGGGGGGATGCCCCCCCCCCCCCCCCAGTCAGCCGTTCTGCCCCTCCAGTCAAGACATTTTGCCCACCCTGATTTCGGTAATTTTATGTAATTTTTCGCTCGATAGTATTAAATTAAAATAAAATATACTTACCTGTTGATAAATTTAGAAAATCGAATGATAAATTCCATGATATTCCTAAGTTTTAGTATTCCCAGCAAAAATTAGTATCTTTAAATTATTTCCGAAATAGCATTAATTTCAATAGGTACCATTTAAAAGATTGCTCATTAACGGCAGAGTAGGGGAGATCGGGGATTGTTGGACCAGAAACGTCGCCATAAAATTTGTGGGGTGGGGTGGGGGCAACCAGGTGGTTGCCACTCCCCCCATAATGTTAATATTAAAATCCTGCTAATCTTGGGGTCCAGAGGGATCTTGGAGGGCCGGCCCCCTGGCCCTTCGGGTGGCGACGCCCATAGTTGGGATAGGAGAGATATTTCAATAATGTTCCTTCCGTAGAGTATATAAGGGAAGAATTTTAATATGAGCGGCCCGGCCCTGCCCGACCCGTGGCGACGCTTTTGAGAAGCTCATATCTCTACAACTGCACGTCCGATTGACAAGCGGATTTCTTTGCTGAGTAGTCCCATCCACCCTACCCTGTTTGAGACCAGAACCGTCTCACGTGAGTAACTACCACTGCGCGTGGCGCGTGCCGCGTGAGGGGTGTAGATAGGTGTTTTGTCCCAAAGCTCCGAAACAGCTTGGTCGATTGTGTGCAAATTTGGTGTGTGGTTATGGATCTCTCAGCCGCTACTTCCCAACAAGTTAGGGGTGGGGTGCCTCTGCACGTGCGCATCCCTTTTTTGGCCCCGCATCTCAGAAACTACTTGCCCGATCGAATTGAAATTCACCATAGGTACATTTACTTTGCGTTCGCTCCTTCATCGCCAACTGGATGGCGATGACACACACAATGGCGTAAACAAAATCCGTTGTATTTATTAAGTAAAAAGTTATCAGCAAAAAACGGTTAAAAAAACAGAATCCCCTTTTTTACCTCTGGAGCCTCAAATATTGACCTTAGATCAAATTTCAGCAACCATGTCGATTGCAAATTGCAATGGCTGGCGATCGTTTTTTTCCGTTTGTTTCTAACTAGCATAGTGTCCGAGATATATGGGAATTTCTGGAGCGAAGTCCTAAAACAGGAGAGAAAAAAACTGGGAAATTTGACCTTTGATGACCTCTGGTGACCTCAATTTTGACCTGACCTAAACAAATACAAAATACTTTCGATAGCACTTCAAGATATCAAACGACGTTTTCTGCTTGTCGCTACTTAGCGTAGTTTTCGAGATCTCACGGGGGGGAGGGGGCGGAAAACACCCCCCTGCAGTTCGTGTTCGGCACAAACCCTCTGCAGTGCGCGGGTTAACGATTCAAGTACACTGGTACATTGTGCATATACATGCAGACGCGGTGGCTACATTCATTTATACTGAAATAGTATTGCTGTAACAATGTTTTGTAATGATCATATACATGTATATTTCCATTTGTATTGATTTTACATGAATTCACCACATATAATTTAAATGTTGAATCAAACGTGAATCGATTAAAATATTTGTTTTGATTCTTTGAATCGGAAAGAATCAATTCTAAAAAATATCCGTGAATCGAACGGTGATTGAATCATTCAGATTCCAAAATGAATCATGATTGAATCGTTCCAAAAAGTTGAATCAATAACCAGTCTGGCCATACGTCAGTCAAAAATAAAGATATTGCTTTTAAATTTGGTTTGGGTATTTCACACATGTGGTTCTCCAACATATATTCCGTTTTTTAATGTTCGAAAATTTTGATTTTGAGGGCATTTTGTTTTTATTGTTTTTGTTTTCCTTTTTGGGGATCAAAAAAAAAAATGTTAATAATTTCGAGGAAGCCATTTTGTAGCTCTTGCCATCCGCTATATTTTGACGTTTTTTATTGCATTTTGCTCATAATATGGCATGTTTACGGTCTGTTAAAGTTTGGCTGATTTTGTCTTCAAACTCGTGTGTAGTGACGTCACTAAATTCGCTATATCTCGATTTTTCGACGAAATTGCTTCATTTGTTTTTCTCACAGTAGACGTACAATTGATGTAGGAGATGGTATCCGAAGTTTCACGGCGATAACGCTATTGTTTGTTTTAGATATTGCGAAAGTTCGTCAGGGGGGCAAAAAACTCGGTGACCTCCCCCAGCCAATGGCAGGTTAACTGGAATTTTCCATCACAGTCATGCTTACGTATTTTTGTCTTTGTGTGCTATGTTTGGATCTTTGCCCCCCCCGTGATTTTCCCTTAAAATAGGCCCTGCAGCATGCACGGCTGATAAGCAACACATTTTTGCGGGCTCAAAGCCTTCGTCAGAGTTTGAGAGGTGTCACGTATGCTCTCAGATACTGAGGGGAATCCACAGACTTATTTATATATTTTTAACCGTATTTTCTGCCATGAGAAAATCAGTTATTTGCTCAACATTAAAAGAATGGGCATGTTTTCTGGTCGACACATTGCATTGCTGATTGAGACATGAAAGAAGCGATACATAAACATGAAATGTAATGCAGCATATACACGGCACAGTCGAAGCCGCCAGTTTGACGTTCGACGTTTGTATTTGTTTGAATTTGAAACACCGGACCCCAGTAGCACAGTTCGGTGCACCGAGGTCATTAGCGCACCGAGGTCACCGAGGTCACCGAGGTCATTAGTGGCTAACCCGTGGCAGTTGGCACCTTCGACGAGCGGCAAGCCATGTGATACCGGCGGGGACAGCCGGCGTCATCTCGGAGCCGCCGCAGATCAGATGACGCTGACGCTCCGACCCGGCAGGAGGAGGGCGACAGCCGGCGGATCTGACCCCGGAAAGACGCCAGATCGGGCCTGACCCGGCAGGAGGAGGGCGACAGCCGGCGGATCTGACCCCGGAAAGACGTCAGATCGGGCCTGACCCGGCAGGAGGAGGGCGACAGCCGGCAGATCTGACCCCGGAAAGACGCCAGATCGGGCCTGACCCGGCAGGAGGAGGGCGGCAGCCGGCGAATCTGACCCCCGGAAAGACGCCAGATCGGGCCTGACCCGGCAGGAGGAGGGCGGCAGCCGGCGGATCTGACCCCCGGAAAGACGCCAGATCGGGCCTGACCCGGCAGGAGGAGGGCGACAGCCGGCAGATCTGACCCCCGGAAAGACGCCAGATCGGGCCTGACCCGGCAGGAGGAGGGCGACAGCCGGCGGATCTGACCCCCGGAAAGACGCCAGATCGGGCCTGACCCGGCAGGAGGAGGGCGGCAGCGCGGATCTGGCCCCCGGAAAGACGCCAGATCGGGCCTGACCCGGCAGGAGGAGGGCGACAGCCGGCGGATCTGACCCCCGGAAAGACGCCAGATCGGGCCTGACCCGGCAGGAGGAGGGCGGCAGCCGGCGGATCTGACCCCCGGAAAGACGCCAGATCGGGCGGCTTTGACTGTCGGGAGGGTGCCCCACCGGCGGCTCTGACCTCAAAGGATGGTGCCCGGCGCCCGCGCGTCCTGCAGCTGGTGCGGTCAGGGAGACACTCTGACTCCCAGTGACCACCCGGAAGACGCCGGCCGTCACAAGTTGGTCCGGTCACGGCCGTCACAAGTTGGTCCGGTCAGGGCGACAGAGGCCAGTGGCTCCGGTGCGGTGACTCTGACCCCCAGAGATGGACGCCCGACCCACGGCTCTAACCACCCGGAAGGAAGGCGTCAACGCGTCACAGCTGGTCGGCGCAGGCCGATACATGGCTTAGTAAGGGGAGATACCGATCGACAGGGGCGGAAAGCCGCCAGGCAAACAAAATGCTCGGAAAAAGGACTAAATTCATTTGTCTAAAGCTTCTGAGGACCGCAGTTAAAAGGATTTCCGTAAATGCAAATATTCTGTGCTGTTTTTCAGAGCATGAATTTTTAACTTTCCATATTAGTAAAGCAGCCCTGGGTTTTCCCCCTTTCAGCCCTGGGAGGAGCGAGAGCTCGAAAATGGTGCGGACGTTTTAAAATGCCAGCGACAGAGGAGAAACGGCGTCGTCTAATGACACATCACGATTCTGCCCTGCACGGTCTGATAAAGCTTTTACTAAATATATTTGGCGAACGCAGCGTTTTCAAACCGTATGCCCCTTGGAACAGCTTGTCCTGTCTAAATAGTATTGAAAGCCTAATAATCAAGCCGTTATAGCAACAATTCATTTGGATATTTTATGAATCGACACATGTTCTATTAAAAAACTAGCTAAACACTTGCTTCAAATAAATGTTATGTTTTCCACCACAGGCCATTTTTTTCTAACCACAGGCCATTTGGCGTCTAAATACATTCAATGTGAAACACATTGGTGAAACACACATTCACACAATGTGAAACACACAATGTGAAACACACATTCTCGAAACATGGTTGTAAAGCAAACGGAGAATATAAATCAGATACGGGCTTGACTTTACCGAGACCGTACGTTGGAACTGTTCCTTAAAAGGGAGCATGGTTTGGCCGCCTTAGTTCGGCCTTTATATTTATATTTAAGCATCGGCAGGGGTGAAAGAGTCGCAATTGCATTTATTGTCTGTCACAATTGCATTACAAAAATGCGCTTCAAAAATGTATCTACATCGAAAGGAAACGAAAACACAGAAAGAGTTGATGCGGCCATCTGTAATAGTGCATTATAAATGCACACCGTGAAGAACAAGCTTGCTTAATCGGCTATTGCAGAATAAAAGATGATGACAATGTAGGCTTTGAAGGCTGTGTTGAATGTCTTCACCATCAATAATCCATGTTTTTAATTTACATGCTGGCTTAAACAGCAGCTCGAGGCCTGGTGATTCCCCGACGCCATATTACACCGTGTTTACATCTTGATTCTTGTCTGACTTGCCCTATCTGACTTCGATCCAATACGCAGTCAGGTCAATCCATACATATTGCATGAAGCATAGGTAACTGTAGGAACTGATAGATTACTGATAGATAACTGTAGTAACTAACTTACTACAGTTATCTATTCATGAAGGTAACTCTCACTTTCGTAAAAACCCACAAACTTGTACGATACATCTGAATTGGGTCAGTATATAATTTCAGTGACGTCAGAAAATGTACCTATTCACTTCATCAGAAGCACAAACATGGTTGAAGAGTATCAATTTTAACAGCCTCCAAATCATATGAAAATTATCGGTTGTACGAGTATTTTCTCGTAGTTGTTGCTGTGAATTTATCTGTATCAGCAAATCATGGGTATTGCAATAGTTACTTTGCATCAATTAGTGAATAATCGTTTTGCAGTCGACTACGTTAAGACTTATCGTTCCCAAAAACTATGAAAGAGAAGTATATTTTCTAGTAATTATAATGCACTGTTATTTGTGGAGGAAACCAATATTGCATAAATATCGACTATCTACCGAGACCATAGGCAAATGATACACTGTAGCATGAATGTCGAGGATAAAATGATTGATAAAATTGAGGGGAAAAATTAATTGACAAATTGATCAAATGTGATAAAATGTGTGAGACTATGCACGCAATGTCAACTTCAACAAAGTAGCAAAAATAATAGAATCACTAGAGTTCAGTTAGTCGAGTTAAGACTCGTCAATCGTTTGCCTGCGGAAGCGTGTTTCAGCGATTTCGACGCTCACTCACTCTTACCGACAAATTCACTTGGCACAATTTTCTGAACCTCAAAGCCACCGATTGATTAGGCAAATGATACACTGTGCATGATCATTAGGCTGGATAGATTAGCGAACCAACATCCGAATGCAGAACGCTATATTTTGTGGAAAATGTTTACGTTTAGATGCACTACCATTGACAGATTGAACTATTGTAAATATATTTACACTCAAACATAGGAATAGAGCTTATTTTGTGACATAAGTTAAAGGAAATAGTTCACTTTCAACATTAGTTTTAAACTGAGATAGCAGTTTTGTAGCCCGTGTTGGGAAACCCCTATCTGCAAGTTTTCTTGACTGAAAAGACTCTCCAGCCGAATATATTTGAGTTTTTGGCGAAGGAATGCGGTGCTGGCGAAAGAATGTTGTACTGGTTCTAGCTCGGGCAGAGGCTATACCATCAGCCAATCAGCTTGCAGCTGGTGCTAGCAATCGAATAACCGGCAGCCGGTTGGCACATCTCCAATGCGAGTATATCTTTACGAAACTACTTTCGAATCTGATTGGCTGAACCATTGTTTACATTCGCGTGGCGTCAGGACTCTGACTCAGAGAGTATGCATATAGTTTTGATAAACAATACAATTGTACTGCCTTCTGTCCTGAATTGGCGCGATATAAGGCCATTTTTGACAATATAAAAAGAAATTGTATTAAAAAATATAATCAAATCGTGTTGGGTAAAAAATTTCCAAGGTGAACTATTTCCTTTAAATCAACGCGGTCGGGCGAAGACGTTACCACGTTACGTTTGACAAGCATTCAACGAAATGCATGCCTAACTAGGAACTAACTCTTATTGTTGTCCTCAGAAAATCCCTGTAGGGAACTGTCTATGAATAGTAACATGCTAGCAAAGTCCCGGCTCTGTTTGTTCATCTCGCACCTTGCCCATGGCGCTTGGCGCAGAGGCCATACAACACGAGCGCTGTAAAATGGCCAGTCACCCCGTCTGCCGGGTTCACTCACCATTCGTCAAGAAACCCGCCGCCGATTGACACTCGCGTCTCCATCGTCTGAGAGACCCCGCCGTCTAACTTTCCCGACCTCCGACAGTTTTCTGAACGCCACCCCGCCTGCCAGGTGCCCTATACATGGCAACCGTTCTCGACTCATTAACATATATGTCCCGCTGCGGCAGCCAATGACTGCCTGGGAGGTTGGCTGTCGGCCGGGGGAGGGGGTGGGAGGAGGGCGGAGGGAGGAGCAGGCACTAGAGAGGGCTGTGTACTGAGTGTGTACTGGGTACTACAGCCCGGCTAGTGTCGCCAGTGGGGCCGGGTGGGGCAATGTGATGACGTAGGCAATGTGATGACGTAGGCAGTGTGATGACGTAGGCAGTGATGCAATCACACCCGAAGCTGTTTAGACGTGGGAAGATAATGACACAAACCGGCCCGGCGCAGGTTCAGGAGCAGCTGGTTCCGGCGCCACGGCGTCTTTAGCTTCAGGAGCAGCTGGTTCCGGCCCGGCGCAGCTCCAGGAGCAGCTGGTTCCGGCCCGGCGCAGGTTCAGGAGCAGCTGGTTCCGGCCCGGCGCAGCTCCAGGAGCAGCTGGTTCCGGCCCGGCGCAGCTCCAGGAGCAGCTGGTTCCGGCCCGGCGCAGCTCCAGGAGCAGCTGGTTCCGGCCCGGCGCAGGTTCAGGAGCAGCTGGTTCCGGCGCCACGGCGTCTTTAGCTTCAGGAGCAGCTGGTTCCGGCGCCACGGCGTCTTTAGCTTCAGGAGCAGCTTGTTCCGGCGCCACGGCGTCTTTAGCTTCAGGAGCAGCTTGTTCCGACGCCACGGCGTCTTTAGCTTCAGCGTCAGTACCTACATGAATTAATACGCCAGAATGACCAGCACACCGGGGAGAGATACCCGTCCCGCTTCATTTTATATTCTCTAAGCGGAATGCTTACATTGCGGTTTGTCGGCGTGGTTTGCTGTCACACTCATAGGCGTACACAAGGGGGGGGGGGGGGGGGGGGGGCGGGGCAATTGCTCCCCCCAAAGGTCTGTACGTGTCCCCTTTGGTCGACAAAAATAATGATTTTTTAAGAGCAAAATGGTGAAAATATGCCCTTTTAAAAATATAGTGGGCCAAACCCGGTAAGTTTGTTTTGGGTGGGGGTACTTTATACAACCTGAGCAAAAATTGTCCCCTCCTGGAGCGAATCCTGGGTACGCTACTGGCCACACTTTGCTGCAGATCGTCCGGGAAACCGCCAGGAAACTCCCCTACCAGATATCTTCCAGAAAGGAAACCTACTTCAGCTTTAAGCTCGTTGTCGATGCGTATTGCGTAATAGTCATACAGGAGCTTTTTAAATAGCCGCGGCCACAATCAACGATAATTAAAATATCGATAAGACAAAACAAACATTTACCATGGAACGTAGTGTGCAACAAACCACATAGCAGTTTGACGACAAAATATGGAGCATCCCATAACGCTTTTCAAACATCGAATACCGGCTAACGAAATGAAACGACTGGTGCGATCGTCGAGACACAACGAGAGCAGCACGCCATAAAAGGCCTGCACCGCTGCTCTGCTCACTTGGGGAGAACCGTCCCACAGGCCTGTGCCCAGGGCTCCATGTCACACATGCATGTGACATGACCCGCCGCGTGGCGTAAGTGCATGTCTGTTTATGCGGGAGGGAGGTCGGGTCACCGGACGCGCGCGGCCGCCCCTTCACTGTCACCTGGTGTCACTTGGTGTTCCCCGGCCGCTCTGTCACCAGCACGGCTGCGGTTCAATGACGATCGTGTGGAACACCAGAGACACCTGGTGTTCCCCGGCGGCGCCGTCACCACCGTCACCAGCACGGCTGCGGTTCAATGACGATCGTGTGGAACACCAGAGACACCTGGTGTTCCCCGGCGGCGCCGTCACCACCGTCACCAGCACGGCTGCGGTTCAATGACGATCGTGTGGAACACCAGAGACACCTGGTGTTCCCCGGCGGCGCCGTCACCACCGTCACCAGCACGGCTGCGGTTCAATGACGATCGTGTGGAACACCAGAGCGATTACCGTGACTGCAAACAGGAATATGGCGGCGCTGCGTGGGAAGGTGGATACTGGATAGGGTATGAACTCTCTGCCAACTCCACTATCTGAAAATGCTAAAGCATGGGTCTGAGATAAAGCGTTTAAAAGGTACATACACACATACAAAACGAAGGTTTTAATGTAAAATTATTGAACTGGACATGTTGACGAAAACACGTTTCGACAACAGTTTCGTGTTTGCGACAGAGAGAGGATTTGGGAACGTCATTGTCCTTTATAAGCATGGCCATGTAATTGGCTTGGTCATTAGTCTGGTTTAGTCACAGGGGCGGCGCCACGGATTTTTGCCAGGGGTGGCAAAATTGACTGAGTAGGTACGCATGTATCCTCTACTGGGAAAAAGTGCCATTAAAGTATAAAATGCTTATAAACCTCGCGGCAAACAAGATTAAAACCCAACACGTTTCGTCCTATTTTTGTGTTATTAATTAGCTGATAGGTATCTATTTTTGCAAGTTCTTCAAATATTTTAGCACATTTCATTTTGATACCGGACCCATAAAATATTACTAGCACCCCATGCGATGAATTAACTATGTATGTATCGCGTTTTTCAGATGGTAGACAATTTATAATGAGCAAATAATTGCTTCTGTAAGTATAATCTTGGAACTCAGTACGTTGGACAGGAATTGGAGAAGAAACGAGTATACTCGTTTCTTACATATGTAACGGTTCACTGGTGGCCGCAGGGGGGGGGGGGGCACGGGGGCCATGCCCCCCCCCCCTTTGGAATTCAAAGGGGGGCCAACGTATATTTTGCCCCCCCCCCCCCTTGCTCGATGAATCGTAATCTTAAAAATTGCCTTTGCAGCAGTCATAATCCAGCTATCCACAATACAAAAACTGGAAAATTTCGCGCCGCTTCGCAGCATGACACAAGTTTCATTATTGCTTATTAAAAATTTGAAAATAGGAAAATGAATTCCATTAAATGTCTGGCAGAGGCTCTCGTTGTCGGTAGTCGGTACATAATTGCTGGCTCCAGGGCCCACTCCCTTAATACAATGTTAACTTTCAAGCGTGCTACATGTTTAGCTCGTCTGCCGAGTTCCTAAAAAGGCGATGTGACGCAAAGATGCGGACATCGGCACCTAAAAGCTGCTCCAGCGGTGCCCAACTTGCACTGGCGGATCCAGGGTGGGGGGGGGAGGTCATCAGGGGCAACCCCCCCCCCCCCCCCCGCTTGAATCTGTGGGCATGCAATACAAGTATCCCCCCCCCCCTGCGCGTTTCCAATTTATCGTAAAAGCGTAAAAATTGTCTTTGCAGCAGTAAAAATCCAGTTATCCACAGTAAAAAAACGGAAAATTTCGCGCCGCTTCGCGGCATGACACAACTTTCACAATTGCTTATACAAATTTGGAAAATGGGAAAATGAATTCCATTAGGTAAGTGTCTGGCAGAGGTTCTCCTTGGCGGTAATTGCTGGCACTGGCGGATCCAGTGGGCATCAGGGGCAAATATCCCCCCCTTCACAGGAATCTGAGACGGGCATTCGATACGAGTATGCCCCCCCCCCCCCACGCGTTCCCTGTATTGAACGTGAAAAACAATGATCTTAAGAGAAAACTTCATGACAACGATGACAAAATATTTTTTCTTCTTTCGAGTGATTGAATTTTAAGTTGGTATGTATCCCTTTCTTTCAATGATAGACAAAACAGCGCACCCGAGTCCTGCTGCAATTCAAGCTGCCCCGGTGACCCCGGCTGACGACCCGCGCCCGCTGGGGTGGGGGGAGGGGGGGGGGGCAGAATCAGCCCCCTCCTGGATGTTCTCAATAACTTAAAAACTATGATCGATATCAACGTCAAACTTGCAGTACCTTATTCTGCATCAATTCTACGTCTTCTCGCCCAATTCCAATTAAATTGATGCAGTATGTTGGGAAATAATGACGTTTTAATGACGCCATGTTATGCCATTTTGGGTAGAAAAACGATAAATGTTTGAACAATCATAGAAAATAGAGTTTTGAAGCAAATTGCAAATAAAAACGTCAATAGAAAGGAAATAACATTCTCCTCAAAATGGTCATCTCGGATTTTCGAAAGTTTGTGTTTTTGACCAAAAAAAAAAATTCCGGGAAAAAAATCCACAATTTTTTGTTGTTGTGAATTTGAAAAGTGAATTTCTAAAGCTCGAATGTCAAGATAAGGCGACCGGACCAAATCAGCGGAGAAAAAAAATGGGTTACCTTTTTGCCACAAAGAAATATACTCCCACCCCCACGGAGAGAGGCTGGACCGCCAGTGCCAACTTGTTAGACCAAAAAGGTAATAGTGGGGACCAGGCCAGGACCATCTTTCAAAGCCATCTACCCACAGGCTCCTCCAGATGCACAGGAACCATTTATGCTCGGAAGAGTCGTTCTGCCTCTTGCTGCTTTCAAACCATTGGCACTGTTACCGGTTGTTTGTTAAAGGGAGTGTGCCTACTGCCTACTCACATCGCTTATTTGGGGTTATTGACACTGGTAGAAGAATAGAACATCATTTTCTGAATTGAACCATGACTTAATTTCTCCAGATTCACCCTAGTTGCTTAGATATTCCAAAGACCTCAGGAACGTGATGGAATCACAAAATTATCGGGTAGTCTCCAGAAGGCTTGCCACCACTAGAAGCACTGCTAATATCGAAATATGGATCCAAATTTGCTAGCATATCGTTAGCGCTGGCCCTTAGCAATTCGACAACACAGCTCGTGCGCGCTGATAGCAGCAGCCGCACAGTCCCGTCTGTCCTCTACTCGCAACGCTTGATAGCCGTTTTGACGCCATTTTCGACGAAGATATCAATTTAGAGCTTCGAAACTTGCACATAATAAAGTTCACAGTGGCAAGAACATGCTGTGCAAAACTTGTCTCTCTATTTCTATATGTCTCTCTATTTCTATGATATGACCGTAATTGTATTGGCTTAGGTGCGCTGTTTTACACATCTTTTTTCCTCTGTTTATAGTGGCGATCGTTTTGTCGATATCGAAACAAAAAATAGGAAAAGAATATAAGTGAAAATTCAACTAAAAGGGCTTCAGTTGTGGATTTTATCGTATCGAACAATCAAACCAATAGCTTCTTACCGTAAGAAGAATATTTTTGACATTCCATGACAGTAGGCACACTCCAGGTAGTCAGAGTAAAGGTGGCCGCAAACAGCGCATTCGGTGGCCGATATCACTGCGAAATTCCGCCTCGGAAAATCGCGGCGACACCGCGGAATATCTTCCTTGTTCCGGCGGATTCGGCGCTGTCTGCTCGCGAGAGTCCGACCCCCGATCTACAGCATGTCGCATCCTGTCCCTACAGCGTGTCCCAAGGTAACTTAATTATGTTCATTTTTCGACGAAGGTGTAAGTTTAGAACCAAGACACTTTTACATAATAAATTTCACAGCGGCAAAGAACATGCTCTGTAAAATGTGTAACCTGTATCTTGCGTAGATTCGCCACTGTTAGCCTGATACGTTTGTATTGTCCGCGGTTCCGCCTCGTTCCGTCGCGGAAAAAGCTCGTACGGACCAGCTTTTTACGCCATTCCGCCAGCGGACACTCGGCGCGTTTAGCTTGCGTTTGTCATCGTTTCGGCTGACGCAGACGCGGAAAATCGCTGCAGATGTGCGGAAAGTCGTAGCGATATCGCGGCCTCCGCGCGCCGAATGGCCCAGTGTGCGGCCGCCTTTACAGTTACATATGTATACAGTTATTATTATCATATGTACTATCGAGCGCTGGCTATCGCCGGCCATGGTGTTTTACTATCCGAAGCTAATGTATATGACAAACCACATTAATTTCAATACTTTTCATCATATCGAGATGTGCAACCAGGAAAAGGGGTTCCTGAGGCTTAGCTCCAATCAGGGTCTGGTTCCAATATTAAAATTTCATTTTCCACGACCTAAATTTAACTTTTCATGCCGCTTTGCGACGTCACATCGGTGACCATCATCATCGTCTTCGGTTCGTTGTAACGATGAATTGAGTGAAGCGAATAGCATTTTAGCTTCTTATGCTCTACATGGTCCACCGCCTATATTTCTGGGTTTGATCAGGCAAACCCGTAAACATTTCGCACAGTTTCGTGGCGCTCAATAATAAGTACCTACTATGACATGAAATCAACATTAAACATGCTGCAAAGGCTTAAATACTCGCATACAAAATGGGGGACATTTTGTTCGTCATTTCAGCCCCTCCCCCCACTCAAAAATTATCGGCGATGCCCCTGATCAGTGCTACCTCTGGTATTAACTGTGTGATTGAATTACGCTGCATCCCTCTAGTGCAAAAATCCGTTGTTTCGAAGAAAAAATAAGATTGAAGCAATCGATGCGGTACCATTTCAATATGGTAATTTGACGCAGTCGCTGGTTTTCTGAATCGGACACCACCACCTGTGATGTCAAAGGTGTGGTCGTCTCGGTCGTCTGTTGGAGATAATAATGGATTGATTTCGCTTGATTACAACAGCTGTGATGTGAAGTGGAAGCAAGTTTGATATCAAATATCGTTCAGTACAGGGATGTAACCAAGGCGGGGGGCAGCCCCCCCCCCCCGAGCAAACCAATTTACACTAGATGAAATGTGATTCTGCTGACGACTCGACCCCTCCCCCCCCCCCCCCCCCCCCGGTCAACATCTCGCTGACGGCTCACGGCCCGCTACCCCCCCCCCCCCCTCAACAACTTTTTGGAAATACGTCTCTCACTGGATTTGCCCCCCCCCCCCCTCAAAAAAAAGAGTAAAAAATTGGTAATTGATCATGTTGTCCCCCCCCCCCCTTTATCAGCCGTCTGCGGCCGCCAGTGTAACGGTTGAACAATATTTCAGTGGCGCTGTTCCCTAGGGCGCGGCGGAACCGGCTTCACTTTTGTCGTGATGGGGGTTGCGGGTGGTGCGCCGGGATTGGATCGGTGTGGAGATTGTGGCAGCACGGTCATGTGGAACCATGATGATTGGGGTCATGTGGAAGCATGTGGAACAATACAGAGGTTCGTTATCAAACTGGAGTGGTATGCGAGACGGCGACGCTACCTGGAAGTCAGGAACAGGAACTCGCAACACATATATGTAAGGCAATGTTTGAATGTTGCGGTGGATAGAGGTAAAGAACCGAATAAAGTCTAAATATTTCGTTATTATTTCGTAATTGGTATAAACATGCAAGTGTATTCATGTCAAGACAATTATGACATAAAGACATAGGAACAGCCGATGGACGCGTTTCGTCTTACAGATATGGGCGGTGGCGGCGGGGGGGGGGGGGGGGACGCGTCCCACAGTTCAAAAATCAGGGGGGGATGTGCCCCCAAGAAAGCAGATTTACTTTTTTGTTGCTGAATTCGTTCCAAAGGATATGAAACTTAATTTATTCTTAGCTCAAATTACATGTAATTTGCAAACCTATATCGTTCAGTCCTTTCTGTGTACTTAAAGATGTAGGTATATACTTAATTACTTTGTAGAAAATACAATTATGATATGGCAGCTAACAGTTGGTACACCAGATTGGCTTCTGCTATGATTGAATGTCAAGCTCATCCATTCATTCACCATTCATTTCAAAGCCCTAGATACAATTCAGCCAAGGCAGCGAATAGCGTGATGTCATGGTTACATCCATCAATATGTTGTGTTCAAACAGCAATCAGTTAGACTTTAGTCCCTTTTAGACTTTAGTCCCTTTGAGCCGCTGGAATTGATATAAATGAGTGCTATAGCAGCATGCTTGGTATAATTTAAATGGTTGAATAACTTTTTGTTTCAATATCGATAAAACTATCGCCACTATAATCAGAGGGAAGAGATGTTGTAGGGAGATGTTATGTAAAACGGCGCACCTAAGACAATAAAATTACGGTCGCATTATGCAAGATAGATAGACAAGTTTTGCACAGCATGTTCTTTCCACTGTGAACGTTATTATGTGCAAGTTTCGTAGCTCTAAATTTATATCTTCGTCGAAAAAATGGACATCAAGCGTTGCGAGTAAAGGGACAGACGGCACTGTGCGGCTGCTGCTATCAGCGCGCACGAACAGTTTGGTCGAAATGCTATTGGCCAGCGCTAATGATATGCTAGCAGTTTAATCGATAGATGCAGTACTTCTAGTAGCGGAAGCCTTCCCTGGTCTACCCGATAACTTTTTGCTACCAGCCAGTTCGTAGGGTCTTTAGAATATCTCAGCAACTAGTGTGAATGTGGAAAAATGAAAGGCTTGGTTCGATTCAGAAAATTGTGTTCTATAAACCAGTGTCAATAACCTCAAATAAGCGATGTGATAAGCTCTCTAGGACAATTACGTGCAAAATTATTACCAAAGACGTGCTGGTGACATTATTTTTATCAATATAAAAATATACTTGAAATAATTAGAGAAAAAACATTTCTCCCTTTTTTACCATCCAAGGCATATGTATCAAAGTCGATTCTGGCATGGAAAGAAATCCGAATTTTAAATGGCCACATTATAAAATCACCTGATGTCGCATGGTAAAATTCCTAAATTTGGAATTTTCCAAAAATGGTTATATAATAATAATCTATGGTTTCTGACGACTCTGATGATATATAGGTTTACATGAGTCGCATGATTTAGATGGGAGATATTGCCCTCTGAAAATTATCGTTTTGCATAACATTACAAAGTTGCCCGAGACTAAAACTCGAAAACCATTCGAAGGACGGGGCTGAAAATTTCACAGCGTGAATTTACGGCCCAGATAACTCGCCACACGTAGTTTTATTGAAATATGAGATGCATGGTATTACGGCTTGGTCGATCTGTCATGGAAATGCCCCAGCTACTCAGCTTGCTGGGCGATAGCGAAGAAGATTCGCGAAAATAAGTCTCCACGAACACTTGCGAAAATAAGTTCCCCTCCAGGGGCGGATCCGGGGAGGGGGCAAGGGGCCATACCGCCCCCCCCCCCCCAAGGTCCTAAATCCGTGATTTGCCCCCCCCCCCCCCAACGGCCGGACGTACAACGGTGGATGGCTGACACGGTCCGCTATACCCCCCCCCCTCCCGACTCAAAAACTTTTCGCTAACAGCCTGCTACCCCCCCCCCCCCCAGTCAACAACTTTTGTTTTTGACTGCGACTGTGACTGCGTCCCCAGTCCCCACCCACCCCAGTCAAAAATCCGTGTGGCGACGCCCCTGCTTACATAATTCCTCGGCACCGTATGATTAGACGAAATTATACACACGTGTGTAGCGGCTAACTCTTTGAGTTATCGAGATCTATACGGTTTTGTTAAGGACACCCATATATAGGCGAAATTGGACTTTTTATGAACTCCGGTGACCTCAATATTGACCGGCCTAAGAAATGGCCGGTATACTTTCGATAGAGCTTGTCTCGAGTTATCTAACGTCGTTTTCAGCTTATCGCTACACCGTGTGTTGTTTTAGATCTTGTGGGGCGGCCATCCCCCCCCCTTCCGGCAGTCTGTGGTTGGCGCGAACACCGACTGTGCACGGGTTAACATTAACTATATTTGATTTCTTTAATTAAAATATTACGCGTCTGCCCCGCCCTTCCCGCCTCTGCCCTGTCGTGCCCTGCCTCTGCCCTGCAATGCTCCACCATCTGTCTTGCCCTGTCCCACCTCTGTCTTGCCTTGCTCTGCCTTGCCTTGCCCTCTCCTCGCCTGTCCTGCCCTGTCCCGCCATATCCTGCCATGTTCTGCCCTGTCCTATCCTGTCTTGCCTCTGCCCCGCCTCTGCCCCGCATCTACCCCGCCTCTGTCCCGTCCTGTCCTGTCCCCCTTGCCCTGCCCCGCCCTGTTTGGCCCTGCTCTGTCCGTTGCCGCCACCCTGTCCTGTGGTGCCGGCACAGCTGTTGCATTGGCGTGCTCTCGGTTAGATAAGTAAATTTAGATTACCCGATACAGAGCGAAAGTTTCTGTCAAATTGGCGAATATTATGGTGATGACTAGATATAATAGTTTGAATAACGATTTTGACTAACGTGACTAAAATTTGCATTGGTCGACGAATGGAGCTGTTCCATATATGTTCACAGCGCGCAGTGAACATATTGTGTCTAAAATGCTGCCGATCTAATCTAAACGGCCAATGGCGGCGCCACCATAGGGGCAGGGGTATAGGGACTGCCACCCCTGCCGTGACACTGGGGTGGCATTGCCACCCCTACAAAATGTAGGCCACCGTCAACATTTTACCGGTGCTGTTATATAAAGATTGTGGATTCCGACCGCTACAGCGGTCGGAATCCACTTTTTTTTTATAAAACAGCACCGGTAAAATGTTGACGGTGGCCTAAATTTAGGGGTGGCAATGCCACCCCAGTGTCACGGCAGGGGTGGCAGTCCCTATACCCCTGCCCCTATGGTGACGCCGCCATTGGCCGTTTAGATTAGATCGGCAGCATTTTAGACACAATTTGTATTCTCTGGCGACTGTCACCTGCACGAGAGCGAAACGATTCAATCCAGATTGGTCTGATCTAATCCAAACCAATCCAGTTTGGATTCGGGTCCGTTCCAAATCCATGAGTTTCTTTAAATGCGGTTCCAATCCCATCCAATCCATTATGATTCCAAAAAGTGACAGGTGAATCTAAAATGATGTAATTGTGATGACTTCTTTATAGGCTGAAGTGAATATACGTATTTACCGACCAAGAAAGGTTATTACAAAATTTAAGTATTTCAAATGATATGGTATGCAATATGAGTCCGGAAAAAAACGAAAATAGAATACAATCAAAACCCAAAAACCAATGTAAATAATTGTTTCATTTTGTAATATTTAGATCGTCATTTCAAGGAGAAGGACGAACAAAAACTTACTTAATTACAATCAAAACCTTCTTGATAACACAATATTTCGATTCAGTCCTATATAAATCCGGTGGATGAGGCTCCCCATGGATGAAAAAGATTACTTCAAAATTCAGTCTATTCTGATCCGATCCCGATCATAACCACAAATAAGCACATCACATTTTTTCTTAAGAATTTCGTCTTGAAATGAGGCTAAGTAATAACTGTACACTGTGCAGGGTGTAAGCCTGCGGCCGAATACAGGGCAACCATACCGGTATTACAAGTATCTCTGATGTGTCATATGTTCATGGAACTGGGCGCACAGGCCTGTACTGGTAAGGCCGCTTACGGTCCGTTTTGTTCCCACACAAGGTATCATAGTCCACAGCACGTCTAACCACGAGAAACCACCACATACAACCCGCGCCGCACAGCCGATAATATTGTCTACCGTTCATCACCTGCCAAAAAAAAAACAATAACACACTCTCCGACTTGGCCAGCAGTTTCCGGTATAAGAAGTCCCGAAAAACTTGTCTTTAGTACAACCGGCCGTCACCCCCAGTACAGGGTCATCGGCCTCCGCGGGGCAACAACCGCTGGGGTCGGGGGTGATAACCTCAGGCCTGCCCGGACGTGGTGATCACATTCAACAGGCCACTCAATGGACGGGTCGGAGTTCGTGCCCTCAGGCGGTGTAGATTTTGGTGTGTCCCGTGCCCGGTGCCCCAGTGTTCCATGTCACATCCTGTCCGGGTGGCACGTGTGGGTGCAACAAGAGTTGCCAGAGGGCCTCCAGCCACCCACGCCGGGCGACACACTAACGGATTGTTTGGCTATTATTTATTTAGTTGTTTACTTCGCGGCGCGAGCAGGCTATAGTTGGGGCATTCCACGTCACATCGATACAGGGGTAACACCCTACATCTCAGATTTCGATGAAACTTTGTTCAGGGGGTCATTGGGGGCCCCGAACACGACTGTGCAATGTGCAGCGCACTCCGATCAACGACTATGGAGATATAGCCTGCGGCATTTTCACCAGGTCAGACAAATGCAATTTTGTTTTTGATTTTTTTTAGACCAATTTGGGTTGTTTAAATTTAACAAACCTATATATCATTCGACTCTGCTTGAGCTGAAGAACATTCTGGCAATTTTCCTTATTTTTCGTGGAACTCAAACTTGTTATTTCGAGTGACCTTGGGTGACCTTGCGTGACCATGACAAAAAGGCAATATGTTTTTCCCTTTTTAAAATTGGCCTCAGTGTGTCATCTGTAAGTGTGCAAAAAAAAATGACGGATAGGTGCTTTCTATAAATGCCATTATTTTCCGTCCAAGCAATAGCCATCGCCCTGGTGAGGGGTCATTTTGACACCCTCTTAGGTTTTTCGCAAATAGCAAGAAAACGGCGGCGTGCAGCACCGCTAAATATGGCACAGCTATTTGAACATCAATTACCAACATTTTATGAAAGTTTTAACTTCAGGTCATACCAGGTCAGGTCACCAGGTCACGTCAAGTGACCTTACCTCCATAAATGTTTGTGGTCGTGCCAAAGCCACAGTGCTTGCGCGAGAGCTTTGAAACTTGCAGGATTTCATAAGGTGACAAGTACCTACAATTCGTTTATCTCTGGTTTTGTTGTATCAGTGACCTAAGATCAGGTCAATGTCGTGACCTCCCCATTATAAGTCAATGGGAAATATGCAAATGCTTCCGTTTCAGAGAATATTCTTTTGATCAGGCCAAATCTTTCAGAATCATGTTATTTTAGCTCATTGTTGATGAACCAGGTGCAATTGTTGCTCAGTGGCCTCTGCAAGGTCAGCTGAGGTCATCTCAGGTCGCCAGCATGTTTTTGCCAATAACTCTTGATAAAATAAATATATAGACGTGCAAATGACACCACTGTGTTTGTCTCGTCGAGTCGGGTCGCGCCCCATGTGCAACATGACCTACCTGGGTCACCAAATGACCTTTATCTGAGGTCACATTTTTTAAGTTGACCTAACGAGGGCACCATTAATATGTTTCGAAGCGCCTCGGCAAGGCAAAAACGTTGGGTGTTAAAATTACCGCTATATGTGCAACCAATTTTTGTATTTATAAAAACCTTTTTGGGAAAAATGTCCCGTAACCTTTGGTGACCTCTGGGGCCTACACTATTGACCTGAGCTTAAACTTGTGGACACCTATGGCGATTTCATTTTTCATAAGTTTTCGGTTGCTTTTTACCGTGTGTTCCTAGCTATCATAGTTCCCGAGATATTTGGGGGTTTCTGGAGCGAAGTCCTATACTTGGAAAATTTGACCTTTGATGACCTCTGGTGACCTCAATATTGAGCTGAGCCAAATCATACCAGAAGTAACCTCGAATGGCTTTGTCAAGAACTTTCAAAAGTATTTTGTTTCGCGTCTTTATAGCCCTTTTAGTTTTCGAGTTAGAGGGGGGTCATTTTGACCCTCAACCAGGGCGAAGTTATTTCAGAGGAACATCGGGATTTGGCTCAGCTCAATATTGAGGTCACCAGAGGTCATTAAAGGTCAAAAGAACTCGACGAGACAAACACAGTGGTGTCATTTGGCACGTCTGTATATTTATTATATCAATAGTTATTGGCAAAAAAGTGCTGGTGACCTGAGATGACCTCAGCTGACCTTGCAGAGGTCACAGAGCAACAATTGCATCTGGGTCATCAATAATGAGCTAAAATAACATGATTCTGGAATAATTGGCCTGCTCCTATCATATTCTCTGAAAAGGAAGCCTTTGTATATTTCCCATTGACTTATACTGGGGAGGTCACGAAATTGACCTGACCTTAGGTCACTGATACAAACAAACCCGAGATATATGAACTGTAGGTATACTTATGACCTCATCACTTATGAAATCCTGCAAGTTTCAAAGCTCTTGGACAAACATTGTGGCTTTAGCACGACCACAAACATTTTTGGAGGTAAGATCATTTGACGTGCCCTGGTGACCTGACCTGTCATGACCTGAAGTTAAAAATTTCACAAAATGTGGCTAATTGATGCCCAAATAGCTGTGCCATATTTGGCGGCGCTACACCCCGACGTTTTTTGGCTATTTGCGAAAAACCTAAGAGGGGGTAAAAATGACTCCCCACCAGGGCGAGGGCTATTGCTTGGACAGCAAATAATGGCATTTATAGGAAACACCTATCCACCATTTTTTGCACACTACCAGATAACATCCTGAGGCCAATTTTAAAAAGGAAAAAATCAACTCAAACATTGACCCTTTTTCAAGGTCACGTAAGGTCACCCAAAGTCACTCGAAATAACAAGTTTGAGTTACACGAAAAAATAAATACAAATTACCAGAATGTTCTGCAGCTCAAGCAGAGTCGAATGATATATAAGTTTGTTAAATTTAAACAACCCAAATTGGTCTACAAAATCAAAAACAAAATTGAGTTTGTCTGACCTGGTGAAAATGCCGCAGGTATATCTCCATCGTCCTTGGTCGGAGTGAGCTGAAAATTTCACAGGCGTGTTCTGGGCCACCAATTACCCCCTAAACAAAGTTTCATCAAAATCTGAGATGAAGGGTGTTAATTTGCCACTTTGGAGTGTTGATTCGTCGTAGAATGCCCCAGTTGCCAGATATAGTTTCCAGATATTGGTAAAATCAACACCTTCACATTCTCTGGCTGATCAGTTTGGTGGGAAGACGTTATTTAAGGGGACAAATTCCGGAAATTCTGACAACAAAAAATAGTGTCTTACCTGACTTGGAAAACATTCCCTTCAGTAGGTAATATTTAGAGGGAATGTTTCACCTTTCTGAAAGTTGACAAATATACGCTGTTTTTAGTCGAAAATATGAAGCAAGTGTGCAGAAAACGAAGGTGAAATTTTTTATCTCTCGAAAAGTCACTTAACTTTATACAAATAAAGTTCTTTTTAAGAATTTGGGATGATGACGTCATTATTGAGCTATAGACCACCGCTGATTGGCTGAGAAAGTGGGATTGGCTGAAAAAGTCGCTGTCAGCCAATCAGCGGCGGCACTAGCCTAGACCCCATTTTGCAAACTATATATTGAATTTCTTAAAAATGGCTAAGTTTTGGGGAAAATGACCTTAGTATTTTCAACATTTCAATAACGGACAAAGATAATGGCTATCTCAGTTCAAAACCAATACAAAGGTGAAACATTTCCTTTAAAAAAAGCAGGAAATGTGTAACTTTAAGGTCAATTTCGGTCGATTGGAAGCATTGCCCGGTGATCCGGGGGGTCCGCCCTTGGTCGCATTCATAAAAGAATGCTTCGCCAATGCCCAAAGAGCTTGAATATTCGCAGCTACTACTAACACTGCATCGAACAGAATGATGGGCCAAAATTCAGCAAATGGAAAGCAGATATACCAGGAAGTCAGTCCACTTTCCGGCTAAGTTGTTTAACCACGCTCAAAATAAAATAAAATCAGGATAAGTAAAATATCGGAAGCCAAAATATTAATTCAGTCAAGAAAAAAAAAATGCATTTCCAAAATATCCACATCACGTTAGTCGTGATAGGCAAATGGAAATGCAGTGGTGTGGTGACATTACAGGAAATAGTTCACCTTCGGAAAATTCATCAGAACAGGATTTTATTATATTTTGTAATACAGTTTCTTTTTTTCTTTTCAAAAATGGTCCTACATCGCGCCAATTCAGGACAGAAGGTCGTAAATTATTAAGTTTATGGTGTGCGTTATTGGTCTGCGCATGCTCCATGCAGTGCTGGCACTTTCAGATGGTACAGTATATCATATATGCGCCGCATTTCTTCGCCAAAAAGTCAAATATCTTCGGCTGGGGAGTCTTTTCAGACAAGAACAGTTGCAGATAGGGATTTCTCAACACGGGCTACAAAACTGCTATTTCAGTTAAAAAACCCATGTTGAAGGTGAACTATTTCCTTTAAGTAACACCTGTTAAGTGACACCTGTTCGGGACAGGCGCCTCCCGTGCAAAGAACAGCTCAGCATCGCGCATACTATAAACCACCAGGGTTTTCACATATACGAACTGCATATCTCAGGACAAGTCTCTGCTGCGCTAATAAATGCTTAGGATCGCGTGTTATAAGCCAACGTGAACTTTAGCACATGTGAACTGTATACCAGCAAAACGTCTTTTTGGGCGATGACCGAGCGGGCGCGCTCTGGTAAAGCTAAAACTGGTTTGAAATATGAAACGGTACGGGAGCACACGTGGTAGTAACACATAGTCCTTTTAGTCCTTTTACTCCTCCATACAAATTGTCAGGCCTCCATGCATGCCAACATAAAAATTAAGTTACATTAAATTGTTCATGATCTCCTTTCTAGAATCCGCCAAAAGGGAGTAGTCCTGAGCGCTGCATGCTTCAGCATATACAAAATTCATGCTCAGATTAATAATGCCATTTTTGATCAAGAATGATTTGTGTTCATTTCGACGTTTGCGTGTGCCACGTATGTATGTATTCGTAAAAATCTCCACATCGTGGCTCTTCCGATTTCAGAGTCAATACAGTAAACACAATTATAAAAGCACAAATCAATAAACACGTTTAAAATAACTACACTCCATCACCCTTTAGCCATCTCAGTACACCCGCGTGAAAAAGACCGGGCGACTCGACTATCCTAAGCTGAGCTGGTAGACGGTTCCAAGCGGTGGTGGCCCGACATAGAAATGATCGGCGAGCGAGCTCCGTGCGCACGCGTGGAGTTTGCAGCATCATGCTCTCTGATCCCCGCGTGGTCCGGTCGGATACGTTTGCACGAGGCAACACAAGTGCGCGCAGATGGTCAGGCGACTTCGGCGACCTCAGTATCTGGTAGAGTACCACCAAGTCACGTTCAGTCAGCAGATCTTCTACTTTAAACCACCCAAGTGACTTTAGAGAGGGCGAAATGTGTTGTGACCTTTTCAGTCCTGTGATGATTCTGGCACCAAAATTTAAAGCCTTCTGTATCCTATACTTTTGAGTTTTTGAGCAGCTTCCCCACACAGTCAGGCAGTATATGATGTGGGGATGAACAAGCCCTTCGATTATGGTCTGTTTTGTCTCGGGTGGTAATTGATGGCTCAGCTTCGCCAATCCCACCAGTATACTGTAGCAACGCCTGACGATGGCAGATACAACGCCTGACGATGGCAGATAGATACGTGCTGTGGTACCACCCCTATCAGAACCCACCATACCACCATCAAAATGGATTTGATGGTCCTATCCAATGGTGAAACCCCGATCTCAATTGGAACAGTGGTTGCAAAGTTATTAGCTTCCGAAAAGCGTCTGTATGGCCGGTTCGGGCCGGTTCGGGCCGGGTCAAATGTAAATTTGTCTAGTAAGGTGACGAGAAACCTGACGGGCGCTTCGCGCCCGCTCGGTAATGATTCGGAAATGCCCAAGTGCCGACTGGCCAGAGTGGCCAGCTCATCTGCCTGGCTGGACGGCATGCCAAATTAGACATGTTATTGGCTATTGCATATTGGTCCGCGTAAGAAGTACATATTCCCCGTTTACCCAGCCCATAGAAATGTGATATATTTGTCGGCTTAGAACAGTATAAAACATTATATATGTTATTGTATTGTCATGTGACGTGTCCCGTCCCTTTAGTATTGTAATATCACGATGAGTGGCATACGCAAATTACGCATATGTATGTACGAAACATACAGAATAAGCATTACAATACTAAGAATACCAACAAACATAACGTGTTTGTGTGTCAAGAAACGTGACGCTTTTCATATGACTCGCGATAATGCAGCCCAACAGCAGGTCAATTTAGCTGAAGAGGCAGCTCGTGTCGTGTCTTACTTGACAACATCCTGCGAGTACGCGACATTGATCTGATCCCGTGCGGTGGTCTCGCCATTCATCACCGCCTCCATTGACAAACAGTCATTCCATTCACAACTGATGCCCTTCATTCATTATCAGCCGTATGATCTGCATCCCTCGTACTCCGCGAGCGGGCCAGTTCACCCACTGCCTACTCAGCGAGCGGGCCAGTTCACCCTGCACTGCCGCCGACGCGCCTCAGCACCGAGGGCTGGTTAATGTGGTGACTACATGCACACTGCAAAGCCACGGGCAGCTATCAAACCAGGGTCTGAAAGCTCCCCATGCATGGGGCAGGGTCCTAGACCGTTCGCCCTGTTAATGGCTACCGAAGAGCGCGTTCACCCCGCCAGCCGAGAAAGTCCTGCGCCCGCCGCGGCCGGCAGCTGCGGGCGGGGGCGGGGCGGGGGCCGGGCGGGGGCGGAGGCGGCGCATGACCAAGTGACCACTGCTAACCGGCCGACCGATATCGCCGGCGTGGCCGACCGGCCAGGTAGGTCACAAACATCCCGGCCCGTGCGTTCACCCCGTGGGTTGTGTACGCCGGAGGTCCGGCAGCCGACGCCCCGGGCGCGATGGACGAGAGAGACGGCCGATTTCGGCGGTCCCACCGGGCCGGGGCCGTCATCCGCTCCAGGATACAGCGAACACCGTGGGTCTGCCCCCGGGGCGGGTAAATACCACCCGGAACATAACAGCTGAGGGGTGACTTCAACGGCTGACGGAAGCAGCAGTGGGTCGCGTTAGAGTGAATTTGTGTGACGGGAGCGGTGTTAAAGCGGTGTTCACCTTCAACATGGGGGTTTGAACTGAAATAGCAGTTTTGTAGGCCGTGTTGAGAAATCCCTATCTGCAAGTTTTCTTGGCTGAAAAGACTCAAGCCGAAGATATTTGACTTTTGGGCGAAGGAATGCGGCGCATATATGATATACCGTACCGTCTGAAAGAGCCAGCTGTGCATGGAGCATGCGCAGACCAATAACGCACACCATACAATTAATAATTTACGACCTTCTGTCCTGAATTGGCGCGATTTAAGAGAGAAAAAAATAAAAGGAGAAAACAAAATTGTATTAAAAAATATGATAAAATCGTGTTCTGAGAAATGTTCCGAAGGTGAACTATTTCCTTTAAAGGAAATAGTTCACCTTGGAATTGTTGTTTCCCAAACACGATTTGATTATATTTTTTAATACAATTTATTTTTATGTTGTCAAAAATGGCCTTATATCGCGCCGATTCAGGACAGAAGGTCGTAAATTATTATTGTTTATCAAAACTATATGCATACTCTCTGAGTCGGAGTCCTGACGTCACGCGAATTTTAACAAATGGCTCAGCCAATCAGATTCGAAAGTAGTCGCGTAAGGATAGACTCGCATTAGAGATGTGCACAACCGGCGGCCGGCGGTTCGCTTCCTAGCACCAGCTGCAAGCTGATCGGCTGATGGTATAGCCTCTGCCCGGGCTAGTCCAGCACCACATTATTTCGCCAGCACCGCATTCCTTCGCCAAAAAATCAAATATATTCGGCTGGAGAGTCTTTTCAGTCAAGAAAACTTCCAGATAGGGGTTTCCCAACACGGGCTACAAAACTGCTATCTCAGTTTAAAACTAATGTTGAAGGTAAACTATTTCCTTTAAGAAGCGCGCAATAGGTTGTTGGTATTTGGCGTATCTACACACCAGTGCTACATAATTGTAACGTTGTGGCTTGAAAACAAATCCAAGCAGCAAGATATCAAGCAATGTTGACAAGGGCTGTCGCAATATTACTTGCACTAATTTTGCTGACTGTAGCGACACAAGACGGGCTCAAATATCGTTTGGTACCTACATCAAAATACAAATCTACAAAAAGAGAACCTACAGTAAAAGTGCACAGATCTCGATGGTGACACTTCCCTGCGTCACCAGTGCATGCGGTACTACACAAAGTTAAATGCTATTTCAGACTGTAGTACCTAGCCTTGACATCTTCGACACGGAACATCTGTATGAAACCAAAAGAAAACGGAAAATAAAACATTTCACTGCATTGCGAAGTTGAGCGCACGAAAGACTGTTTGCTTCTTTTTGGAAAGCTAAAGCGTCTTCACATACGATTTGCTATCGTTTGTTATTTGTTTAAAAAATAGAACAAATATAACCTTAGCAATAACGTTCACTTGTGTCTTTGCTCAATCACAAGCTATATGGGGGAAGCGGGAGTGCGTCGCCATTTTGTGGGGAACACCGCCATCCCCACTCGCTGCAGAAGTAATATTTACAAATGCAAATATCCGTCATTGCTGTGTCCGCTAGCACGGGAACTTCGGGAAAGGTACTTTTCACGAATATTTATGTATATTTAAACTCGCTATCGTTGGCGAAAGGTCAAAGTAGCCGCTGTTATTAGTAATTGGCATGTCACGGCACTGATGCCAATTACTAATGCCAATCACGGCACTTAAATGCTACTTTGTTCAGTGGTACTTGTGGTAGTTAGTAAACACAAATGGGATATAGGCTTTAACTAGCAACGGCATTTGGAGTAAACGACCGGCAGTTTTGTGGCCGCCAGCGCATTTTGTCTGGCATTCATAGTGGGGTAACAGTAACACCGCCACGGGATGACATTCATAGTGGGGTAACAGTAACACCGCCACGGCATGGCATTCATAGTGGGGTAACAGTAACACCGCCACGGGATGGCATTCATAGTGGGGTAACAGTAACACCGCCACGGGATGGCATTCATAGTGGGGTAACAGTAACACCACCACGGCATGGCATTCATAGTGGGGTAACAGTAACTCCGCCACGGGATGGCATTCATAGTGGGGTAACAGTAACACCGCCACGGGATGACATTCATAGTGGGGAAACAGTAACACCGCCACGGCATGGCATTCATAGTGGGGTAACAGTAACACCGCCACGGGATGGTATTCATAGTGGGGTAACAGTAACACCGCCACGGGATGACATTCATAGTGGGGAAACAGCAACACCGCCACGGCATGGCATTCATAGTGGGGTAACAGTAACACCGCCACGGGATGGTATTCATAGTGGGGTAACAGTAACACCGCCACGGGATGGCATTCATAGTGGGGTAACAGTAACACCGCCACGACATGGCATGCATAGTGGGGTAACAGTAACACCGCCACGGGATGGCATTCATAGTGGGGTAACAGTAACTCCGCCACGGGATGGCATTCATAGTGGGGAAACAGTAACACCGCCACGGGATGGCATTCATAGTAGGGTAACAGTAACACCGCCACGGGATGGCATTCATAGTGGTGTAACAGTAACAACGCCACGGGATGGCATTCATAGTGGGGTAACAGTAACAACGCCACGGGATGGCATTCATAGTGGGGTAACAGTAACACCACCACGGCATGGCGGTGCTGCCTCACGGATATAAGCCAACATGGAACACAGAACAGGAAGCATGGTGTCACGGATAACATTGAGCGGTGACTGCAGTGTGGTCCATGTGAGGGCTGGACACATGAAATGTACAGAGATGACGGGATCGTCGAGGAGTTGCATATACGACCGATACTGTTCGTGGAATGAACGGCGCATTGCTGATAGGCGACACTTGGCCGTCTGTCTTTTGTTCCGAGTTTGAGCAATCGCCAATCTGCGATTTTCTGACCAGAATATTTGCAAGTCGAAAATAAACATTTATTTTAAGCAGGGCTGCCGAGTTGATCGGTGTCTTGGTGGCTCCGACTCCGACTCCAACCCTCTAGAGTCGACTCAGACTCCGACTCCGAAGTCGACTCCAATCTTAAATCAGGGGAAGTCATTTTGAGCATGTAAGAAAAGTAACCAACATTGAAATTTTCTCAGCTTCAAGCTTTCAGCCAATTTAATTGAAAGAAAATGACTAGTTAAATGAAACTGCTTTACATTCACAACTTTCTGTTTTGGAATTCCAGAAGTCCAAAAAATGAACTTCTATCAGATTTTGCGGCAACCACGCCATCCAAATAATGTTTGCAATAATTAAGCATTCCATTAATTAACGGAACGTTCAACTCGCTCACGTAAGCTTTAGGTCGCTGTTAACTTCTTCCTAAATACCATTCGTTTATGATCGTGGGCTATTTGATTGGGGGTGACCTTTTAGATTTGCGCAAATGACGACACATCCCACCGAGGAGGGGGAACATGGTAGTGCACACATAATGATTGCAAATCGGCGTGTGAAGAGATTGCAGAAAAAAAATAGAAGGCGTAAGACCTAATTTTAGTCATCGCTATCTGCGATCAACTAAAAACGTACCCGAAAATACGTTGTCCATGCGTTGCCTACGCCTGCCAGCTGGAGTCGGAGTCGACAAAATTTAACCGACTCCGACTCCGATTCCGGCAAATATTACCGACCCCGACCGAGTCCGATCCCGACTCCGACTTCGCAGCCCTGATTGTAAGTTAACCCCTGCGGGCGGCCAGAATTACGTTAACCTGCGGGGGGGCAGATTCTGCCCCCCAGAGATCTCGAGAACCGCTCGGTCGATTTCGATGGAGAGAACGCCATTCGATTCGTCATGACAAGATCTCTCTTTTTGGACCCCGACGTTTTTGTTTTGTTCAAAAATGGGGGCCCAGGGGGCAAAATATACGAACATTTTGGGTGTTTTGTTAAAGGTCATTGCGGCCATCTAATAGGCTCGACTAATTTTTATCCTCCAAACGTTTTTGAGCTTCAAATGTACTGGCATTGAATATATCAAAAGGCAACAAACAAAATACAAAATCATAGGCGTATTCAGGGAATGTAAAATGGGGTGGATCTTCTGGAGAAGAAAAAAATGTGTGCTGTTCGTGATTGTTTGGGACGACATGAACGTCACATGTGTGCATTATATGCTGTAATTTGTTAAATTTGATATATTGCGCATAGGCGGATCCAGGAAAAAACATGGGGGCACCATGCGCGTAACGCTTTTATCATCTTACTAATTTGAAGTTGGGCCTAATTTGAGGGTGGGTATCGCCTCCCATTTTTGTTGTCCTGAGTGCGCCTCTGCCCCCAAAATATGTACAATCCCAGTATCTATGATGCATATTACATTGCAATTGTTTATGACGCATTTATTGCACTGCAAACCACGAAGGAAATATGCGACGCAAGACCGCATTCGTAACACCCTCCCCAAAACAGGAGCCTGGAACTGCCTCTGCTGGACTGATTTTTTCAAAATTTTGACACAACACGCGCCGTTCAAGAAAAGTCCCAAAGTTTCAGGACGCTAGGCTTAACGGTGTAGAAGCGGCAAGTGAAAAAACACCGAGAGGGGCAGAATCTGCCCCCACCCCCCGCAGGGAATAGGGTTAAATGGCTTTTTATATTTTATCCCTATAATTTGTCAGGCATTCTCAGTCAAAATCGTATCCGAATACAGTGTACCTTTAACTAACATGAAAATCTGCGCATTTGTGAACGACTAAAGAAAGCCTCCCAGGGATATCACCACGAACGGTGGCGATGTTCTCCACACATTTTCTGAGTAGCAAAAATGCATGGTTTATTTGTAAACGTGAATAAATTGCAAAATTATGATATATACTGTCAAGGAGCTACAGACATGATGGAAATTGTCCACAGATTGCGAAAAACATGGAAGATTTCAGTTTTCCTGATATAAATATTATCAGTGGGGCAAAAGGCTTATGGGGGGGGGGGCTGGGTAACCCGGTTTCCTCTATATATTGTAAGGTTTTCGACTCCTAATTCGGACGGTGAACAAGAATTTCTCATTCTCGATCGACTGGTAGGAGTAAAGTCCAAGCGACAAGCTCTGGTTAGCGAAAAACTCTGATCCCAGGAACACATACTTGAAGCAAAAGGCTCGGTCTAGATTTATAAATAGTAAAGAAATGAACGAAACACGATCTGTTGACGATGTTTGCCATTACCATAGTGAAAGTGGCCAGTGGTCTCGGGGGCACAGCACGTGGGTTGTGACTGTGACCCTGGTCACTGGCCTCCGGTCACGTGTACCAGGTCACGTGACTGTGACACCGTGTAGCCAGTGCAGGCCAGAGGCGGGTTCGGGGTACACCTCTGACGGTCACACAATGTATGCCGCTTTCGCCATTAGGTAACTTACTGCGCATTTCAGTCCTGGTCAATACACTTGGCAGGTGAGAGCGCATCGCCTTCGCAGGGGAGGCCAGTTGTGCTTTCTCTGCAATGCATTGCTGCAAAGAATGCATAGAAAGGTGATCTGCAGCCACCCTCTTCATATGATGTGCACCAAAGGAGACCGGGACGAGGCAGGCATGCATGGAAATGGACGCCGTTGTGTCATGCCGTTCATACAGGGTCAGAGGTTGGATGATGTAAACAGTCCGCGCATGAATAAAGGACCTATTCTGATTAGGATAGCGAGGATGACTGCTCTTCTGTTTATTGACCACTGACCGGCCTTGACTCGGGCCGTTTTCGGAACGAAGAAATACCTAGCTCATAGCTGGAACGGGGAGTGCGGCCGCTCTTGTAAGTGAGTGCAGACCAGAGTTCGCCACGGGCCGGGCTGGCCCTATGGGCCATGGGCCGGGCCTCAGCTTTAACCTGCGCCGTGCCGGGAGGGGGGGGGGGGGGCGTTTATACGCCCCCTAAGGTTTTTTGAGGATAGCGAAAAACGGCGGCGCTGCGCGCCGCCGTTTTTGACACAGCTGTTGAGGCATCAATTGCGCATATATCGTTTTTTTTCCACAGGTCATCTCAGGTCAGGTCACCAGACCAGGTCATGTGACCCCACCTCCAAAAAAGTGAGCGGTCTTCTCACAGCCACAGTTTTTGGCCGATCGATTTCGTACTTACAGGATTTCATAATAGCAATAGTACCTACAATACGTTTATCTGTTTTTGATATCGTTAACCTAAGGTCGGGTCAATTTCGTGACCTCCTATTATAAGTCAATGGGGAAATATTCAAATGCTTCCTATTCTGAGGATACACATGATATCCGCCCAATTACTTCTGGATCACGTTATCATAGTCCATTCTTGAAGAACCAGGTGCAATTTTGGTTCAGTGACCCCTACAGGGTCAGCTGAGGTCATCCGAGGTCACCAACACTTTTTGTCAATAACTCTCGACAAAATCAAGATAGAGACGTGAAACTGGCACCAATGTGTTTGTCTCGTCGAGGCACGCCTTCCAATGTGCAACATGACCTAATTGGGTCACCACTTGACCTTGACCTGATGTCAATTTGTTTAGTTGATCTAACCTGGTCATCATGAACATGATTCGAAGCGCCTTGACAATACAAACACGATGGCGTAAAAATTATTGCCGCATCTTTATTAGGTAAAATATATTTGTGAAAACTGTTTTACTAAAACATAGCCTTTTTGACATTTGATGAGCTCTGGAGCCTCAACTGACCGGCCTTGACTCAGGCCGTTTTCGGAACGAAAAAAATCTTAGCTCAAATCTGAGGACACTTTACCGATTGCATTTTTCAATAGCTTTCCATTGTTTTTTTCCGTTTGTTCCTATCTATCATAGTTCCTGTGATATCTGGGATTTTCTGGAACGAAATCCTAAAACTGGAAAATTTGACCCTTGACCTCTGGTGACCTCAATATTGACCTGATAAAAAATGAAATAGTTTCAAAGTGCATTTTGACGAGCTTTCGAACGGTGTTTTCGGTTTTTGCCTATGTTCTATAGGAGCCGATTTAGAGGGGTCACCGAATAGCCCCCCTCCCCGGCACGGCAAAGGTGGCGCCGAGCACCGGCACGGCGCGGGCTAAGGAAATCACCGGGCTCTGGACGGGCCTGGGCTGAGAATGTTGAAGTAATGCGCGCAAACTCAGTTCAGAGCTAAACAATATTGTAACCAGCAGTTCACTTTCACAGCAACACACTGTTGCTGTGGCTGTTTTTTTTTAAATAAATAAATTTAGTCCGAATGTTTTGTGTGGATGGATTTCCGAGGTCAAGACCCACGCTAAGCAGAGCTTGTTGCGCAGGTCCTGGCCTCACCACCCGATCGCGCAATTCCTGTTGGCTTTGTGTTTGTTATTGTTGGGGGGGGGGGGGGGGGGGGGGGGTAGCACAGTTGGTTCATTGTTTCACATTTATAGTATACAAGTAAATATGCTGGGATAATTATTGCAAATTTTGTGAAAATAATTATATGCTTAATCTGAACGGGCCGGACCGGGCCTGGGCCTCAATATTATTCATTTGACCGGGCCTGGGCTTGGTGTTAATGGGCCCGACCCGGGCCGGGCTGGGGGTTGGTGGGCCCGTGACGACCAATATTCAGCCACTGATGCTGATCCTGATCCCTGTGGACTCTGCATCATACACCGCTGGCTTTGGCACATCACCACCGCTGGCATGAAACATCACCACCGCTGGCATGACACATCACCACCGCTGGCATGGCACATCACCACCGCTGACATGGCACATCACCACCGCTGGCATGGCACATCATCACCGCTGGCATGGCACATCACCACCGCTGGCATGGCACATCACCACCGCTGGCATGGCACATCACCACCGCTGGCATGGCACATCACCACCGCTGGCATGGCACATCACCACCGCTGGCTTTGGCACATCACCACCGCTGGCTGTGGCACATCACCACCGCTGGCATGGCACATCACCACCGCTGGCATGGCACATCACCACCGCTGGCATGGCACATCACCACCGCTGGCATGGCATATCACCACCGCTGGCATGGCACATCACCACCGCTGGCTTTGGCACATCACCACCGCTGGCTGTGGCACATCACCACCGCTGGCATGGCACATCACCACCGCTGGCATGGCACATCACCACCGCTGACATGGCACATCACCACCGCTGGCATGGCACATCACCACCGCTGGCATGGCACATCACCACCGCTGGCATGAAACATCACCACCGCTGGCATGACACATCACCACCGCTGGCATGGCACATCACCACCGCTGACATGGCACATCACCACCGCTGGCATGGCACATCACCACCGCTGGCATGGCACATCACCACCGCTGGCATGGCACATCACCACCGCTGGCATGGCACATCACCACCGCTGGCATGGCACATCACCACCGCTGGCATGGCACATCACCACCGCTGGCTTTGGCACATCACCACCGCTGGCTGTGGCACATCACCACCGCTGGCATGGCACATCACCACCGCTGGCATGGCACATCACCACCGCTGGCATGGCACATCACCACCGCTGGCTTTGGCACATCACCACCGCTGGCTGTGGCACATCACCACCGCTGGCATGGCACATCACCACCGCTGGCATGGCACATCACCACCGCTGACATGGCACATCACCACCGCTGGCATGGCACATCACCACCGCTGGCATGGCACATCACCACCGCTGGCATGGCACATCACCACCGCTGGCATGGCACATCACCACCGCTGGCATGGCACATCACCACCGCTGGCATGCCACATCACCACCGCTGGCATGGCACATCACCACCGCTGGCATGGCACATCACCACCGCTGGCATGGCACATCACCACCGCTGACATGGCACATCACCACCGCTGGCATGGCACATCACCACCGCTGGCATGGCACATCACCACCGCTGGCATGGCACATCACCACCGCTGGCATGGCACATCACCACCGCTGGCATGGCACATCACCACCGCTGGCATGGCACATCACCACCGCTGGCATGGCACATCACCACCGCTGGCATGGCACATCACCACCGCTGGCTTTGGCACATCACCACCGCTGGCATGGCACATCACCACCGCTGGCATGGCACATCACCACCGCTGGCATGGCACATCACCACCGCTGGCATGGCACATCACCACCGCTGGCATGGCACATCACCACCGCTGGCATGACACATCACCACCGCTGGCATGGCACATCACCACCGCTGGCATGGCACATCACCACCGCTGGCATGGCACATCACCACCGCTGGCATGGCACATCACCACCGCTGGCATGGCACATCACCACCGCTGGCATGGCACATCACCACCGCTGGCATGGCACATCACCACCGCTGGCATGGCACATCACCACCGCTGGCATGGCACATCACCACCGCTGGCATGGCACATCACCACCGCTGGCATGGCACATCACCACCGCTGGCATGGCACATCACCACCGCTGACATGGCACATCACCACCGCTGGCTTTGGCACATCACCACCGCTGGCATGGTACATCACCACCGCTGGCTTTGGCACATCACCACCGCTGGCTTGGCACATTACCACCGCTGGCATGGCACATCACCACCGCTGGCTTTGGCACATCACCACCGCTGGCATGGCAAATCACCACCGCTGGCATGGCACATCACCACCGCTGGCATGGCACATCACCACCGCTGGCATGGCACATCACCACCGCTGGCATGGCACATCACCACCGCTGGCATGGCACATCACCACCGCTGGCATGGCACATCACCACCGCTGGCATGGCACATCACCACCGCTGGCATGGCACATCACCACCGCTGGCTTTGGCACATCACCACCGCTGACATGGCACATCACCACCGCTGGCATGGCACATCACCACCGCTGGCTTTGGCACATCACCACCGCTGGCTTTGGCACATCACCACCGCTGGCATGGCACATCACCACCGCTGACATGGCACATCACCACCGCTGGCATGGCACATCACCACCGCTGGCATGGCACATCACCACCGCTGGCTTTGGCACATCACCACCGCTGGCATGGCACATCACCACCGCTGGCTTTGGCACATCACCACCGCTGGCATGGCACATCACCACCGCTGGCATGGCACATCACCACCGCTGGCATGGCACATCACCACCGCTGGCATGGCACATCACCACCGCTGGCATGGCACATCACCACCGCTGGCATGGCACATCACCACCGCTGGCTTTGGCACATCACCACCGCTGGCATGGCACATCACCACCGCTGGCATGGCACATCACCACCACTGGCATGGCACATCACCACCGCTGGCATGGCACATCACCACCGCTGGCATGGCACATCACCACCGCTGGCATGGCACATCACCACCGCTGGCATGGCACACCACCACCGCTGGCATGGCACATCACCACCGCTGGCATGGCACATCACCACCGCTGGCATGGCACATCACCACCGCTGGCATGGCACATCACCACCGCTGGCATGGCACATCACCACCGCTGGCATGGCACATCACCACCGCTGGCTTTGGCACATCACCACCGCTGGCATGGCACATCACCACCGCTGGCATGGCACATCACCACCGCTGGCATGGCACATCACCACCGCTGGCATGGCACATCACCACCGCTGGCTTTGGCACATCACCACCGCTGGCATGGCACATCACCACCGCTGGCATGGCACATCACCACCGCTGGCATAGCACATCACCACCGCTGGCATGACACAGCACCACCGCTGGCATGGCACAGCACCACCGCTGGCATGGCACATCACCACCGCTGGCATGGCACATCACCACCGCTGGCATGGCACATCACCACCGCTGGCATGGCACATCACCACCGCTGGCATGGCACATCACCACCGCTGGCATGGCACATCACCACCGCTGGCATGGCACATCACCACCGCTGGCATGGCACATCACCACCGCTGGCATGGCACATCACCACCGCTGGCATGGCACATCACCACCACTGGCATGGCACATCACCACCGCTGGCATGGCACATCACCACCGCTGGCATGGCACATCACCACCGCTGGCATGGCACATCACCACCGCTGGCATGGCACATCACCACCGCTGGCATGGCACATCACCACCGCTGGGATGGCACATCACCACCGCTGGCATTTCACATCACCACCGCTGGCATGGCACATCACCACCGCTGGCATGGCACATCACCACCGCTGGCATGGCACATCACCACCGCTGGCATGGCACATCACCACCGCTGGCATGTCACATCACCACCGCTGGCATGGCACATCACCACCGCTGGCATGGCACATCACCACCGCTGGCATGGCACATCACCACCGCTGGCATGGCACATCACCACCGCTGGCATGGCACATCACCACCGCTGGCATGGCACATCACCACCGCTGGCATGGCACATCACCACCGCTGGCATGGCACATCACCACCGCTGGCATGGCACATCACCACCGCTGGCTTTGGTACATCACCACCGCTGGCATGGCACATCACCACCGCTGGCATGGCACATCACCACCGCTGGCTTTGGCACATCACCACCGCTGGCATGACACATCACCACCGCTGGCATGGCACATCACCACCGCTGGCATGGCACATCACCACCGCTGGCTTTGGCACATCACCACCGCTGGCATGGCACATCACCACCGCTGGCTTTGGCACATCACCACCGCTGGCATGGCACATCACCACCGCTGGCATGTCACATCACCACCGCTGGCATGGCACATCACCACCGCTGGTATGGCACATCACCACCGCTGGCATGGCACATCACCACCGCTGGCATGGCACATCACCACCGCTGGCATGGCACGGCTTTGGCACATCACCACCGCTGGCATGGCACATCACCACCGCTGGCTTTGGCACATCACCACCGCTGGCTTTGGCACATCACCACCGCTGGCATGGCACATCACCACCGCTGTCAAGGCACATCACCACCGCTGGCATGGCACATCACCACCGCTGGCATGGCACATCACCACCGCTGGCATGGCACATCACCACCGCTGGCATGGCACATCACCACCGCTGGCATGGCACATCACCACCGCTGGCTTTGGCACATCACCACCGCTGGCATGGCACATCACCACCGATGGCTTTGGCACATCACCACCGCTGGCATGGCACATCACCACCGCTGGCATGGCACATCACCACCGCTGGCATGGCACATCACCACCGCTGGCTGTGGCACATCACCACCGCTGGCATGGCACATCACCACCGCTGGCATGTCACATCACCACCGCTGGCTTTGGCACATCACCACCGCTGGCATGGCACATCACCACCGATGGCTTTTGCACATCACCACCGCTGGCATGGCACATCACCACCGCTGGCATGGCACATCACCACCGCTGGCATGGCACATCACCACCGCTGGCATGGCACATCACCACCGCTGGCATGGCACATCACCACCGCTGGCTGTGGCACATCACCACCGCTGGCATGGAACATCACCACCGCTGGCATGGCACATCACCACCGCTGGCATGGCACATCACCACCGCTGGCATGGCACATCACCACCGCTGGCATGGCACATCACCACCGCTGGCATGGCACATCACCACCGCTGGCATGGCACATCACCACCGCTGGCATGGCACATCACCACCGCTGGCATGGCACATCACCACCGCTGGCATGGCACATAACCACCGCTGGCATGGCACATCACCACCGCTGGCTTTGGCACATCACCACCGCTGGCATGGCACATCACCACCGCTGGCATGGCACATCACCACCGCTGGCATGGCACATCACCACCGCTGGCATTGCACATCACCACCGCTGGCATGGCACATCACCACCGCTGGCATGGCACATCACCACCGCTGGCATGGCACATCACCACCGCTGGCATGGCACATCACCACCGCTAGCATGGCACATCACCACCGCTGGCATGGCACATCACCACCGCTGGCATGACACATCACCACCGCTGGCATGGCACATCACCACCGCTGGCTTTGGCACATCACCACCGCTGACATGGCACATCACCACCGCTGGCATGGCACATCACCACCGCTGGCTTTGGCACATCACCACCGCTGGCATGGCACATCACCACCGCTGACATGGCACATCACCACCGCTGGCATGACACATCACCACCGCTGACATGGCACATCACCACCGCTGGCTTTGGCACATCACCACCGCTGGCATGGCACATCACCACCGCTGGCTTTGGCACATCACCACCGCTGGCATGGCACATCACCACCGCTGGCATGGCACATCACCACCGCTGGCATGGCACATCACCACCGCTGGCATGGCACATCACCACCGCTGGCATGGCACATCACCACCGCTGGCATGGCACATCACCACCGCTGGCATGGCACATCACCACCGCTGGCATGGCACATCACCACCGCTGGCATGGCACATCACCACCGCTGGCATGGCACATCACCACCGCTGGCATGGCACATCACCACCGCTGGCATGGCACATCACCACCGCTGGCATGGCACGTCACCACCGCTGGCATGGCACATCACCACCGCTGGCATGGCACATCACCACCGCTGGCATGGCACATCACCACCGCTGGCATGGCACATCACCACCGCTGGCATGGCACATCACCACCGCTGGCATGGCACATCACCACCGCTGGCATGGCACATCACCACCGCTGGCATGGCACATCACCACCGCTGGCATGGCACGGCTTTGGCACATCACCACCGCTGGCATGGCACATCACCACCGCTGGCTTTGACACATCACCACCGCTGGCTTTGGCACATCACCACCGCTGGCATGGCACATCACCACCGCTGTCAAGGCACATCACCACCGCTGGCATGGCACATCACCACCGCTGGCATGGCACATCACCACCGCTGGCATGGCACATCACCACCGCTGGCATGGCACATCACCACCGCTGGCATGGCACATCACCACCGCTGGCATGGCACATCACCACCGCTGGCTTTGGCACATCACCACCGCTGGCATGGCACATCACCACCGATGGCTTTGGCACATCACCACCGCTGGCATGGCACATCACCACCGCTGGCATGGCACATCACCACCGCTGGCATGGCACATCACCACCGCTGGCTGTGGCACATCATCACCGCTGGCATGGCACATCACCACCGCTGGCATGTCACATCACCACCGCTGGCTTTGGCACATCACCACCGCTGGCATGGCACATCACCACCGATGGCTTTTGCACATCACCACCGCTGGCATGGCACATCACCACCGCTGGCATGGCACATCACCACCGCTGGCATGGCACATCACCACCGCTGGCATGGCACATCACCACCGCTGGCATGGCACATCACCACCGCTGGCTGTGGCACATCACCACCGCTGGCATGGAACATCACCACCGCTGGCATGGCACATCACCACCGCTGGCATGGCACATCACCACCGCTGGCATGGCACATCACCACCGCTGGCATGGCACATCACCACCGCTGGCATGGCACATCACCACCGCTGGCATGGCACATCACCACCGCTGGCATGGCACATCACCACCGCTGGCATGGCACATCACCACCGATGGCTTTGACACATCACCACCGCTGGCATGGCACATCACCACCGCTGGCATGGCACAATACCACCGCTGGCTTTGGCACATCACCACCGCTGGCATGGCACATCACCACCGCTGGCATGGCACATCACCACCGCTGGCATGGCACATCACCACCGCTGGCTTTGGCACATCACCACCGCTGGCTTTGGCACATCACCACCGCTGGCATGGCACATCACCACCGCTGGCTTTGGCACATCACCACCGCTGGCATGGCACATCACCACCGCTGGCATGGCACATCACCACCGCTGGCATGGCACATCACCACCGCTGGCATGGCACATCACCACCGCTGGCATGGCACATCACCACCGCTGGCTTTGGCACATCACCACCGCTGGCATGGCACATCACCACCGCTGGCATGGCACATCACCACCGCTGGCATGGCACATCACCACCGCTGGCATGGCACATCACCACCGCTGGCATGGCACATCACCACCGCTGGCTTTGGCACATCACCACCGCTGGCATGGCACATCACCACCGATGGCTTTGGCACATCACCACCGCTGGCATGGCACATCACCACCGCTGGCATGGCACATCACCACCGCTGGCTGTGGCACATCACCACCGCTGGCATGGCACATCACCACCGCTGGCTTTGGCACATCACCACTGCTGGCATGGCACATCACCACCGATGGCTTTGGCACATCACCACCGCTGGCATGGCACATCACCACCGCTGGCATGGCACATCACCACCGCTGGCATGGCACATCACCACCGCTGGCATGGCACATCACCACCGCTGACATGGCACATCACCACCGCTGGCATGGCACATCACCACCGATGGCTTTGGCACATCACCACCGCTGGCATGGCACATCACCACCGCTGGCATGGCACATCACCACCGCTGGCATGGCACATCACCACCGCTGGCATGGCACATCACCACCGCTGGCATGGCACATCACCACCGATGGCTTTGGCACATCACCACCGCTGGCATGGCACATCACCACCGATGGCTTTGGCACATCACCACCGCTGGCATGGCACATCACCACCGCTGGCATGGCACATCACCACCGATGGCTTTGGCACATCACCACCGCTGGCATGGCACATCACCACCGCTGGCATGGCACATCACCACCGCTGGCATGGCACATCACCACCGCTGGCATGGCACATCACCACCGCTGGCATGGCACATCACCACCGCTGGCATGGCACATCACCACCGCTGGCATGTCACATCACCACCGCTGGCATGGCACATCACCACCGCTGGCATGGCACATCACCACCGCTGGCATGGCACATCACCACCGCTGGCATGGCACATCACCACCGATGGCTTTGGCACATCACCACCGCTGGCATGGCACATCACCACCGATGGCTTTGGCACATCACCACCGCTGGCATGGCACATCACCACCGCTGGCATGGCACATCACCACCGATGGCTTTGGCACATCACCACCGCTGGCATGGCACATCACCACCGCTGGCATGGCACATCACCACCGCTGGCATGGCACATCACCACCGATGGCTTTGGCACATCACCACCGCTGGCATGGCACATCACCACCGATGGCTTTGGCACATCACCACCGCTGGCATGGCACATCACCACCGCTGGCATGGCACATCACCACCGCTGGCATGGCACATCACCACCGCTGGCATGGCACCGCTGGCTCCACCCAATGAACCCGCCTATAGTTGCTTTCATCAAATCATGCTATTATCCATATTGCACGTATACCCGCCACACCAGCCATATCCCTTGTACCTGTCCATACTAGACTTCAGCAAACCATTACTCTCTGCACTGTGCACGCCCTTACATCAGCAATATCCTCCACCTAGTGTACACTCCCCCCCCCCCCCCCCCCCCCCCCCCCTCCACCAGCCATCATCAGTCAGGCAGAACAGACACGTCATCCCACCAGTGTGATAATGGTATCGCCACAGCTCATTGCACCCTCCCAGTCCCGCCCTGCCGTCAGTGGCGGGGCGGAATTTGGCGGCTGCCGGCACCGTATCGCGCTGTGAACCCGACTCGCTGGACACGGCTCCGGTGTACACAGAGAGGCCTGGACACATGATCTGACACACCGTCCCCTCCCCCTGACTGTCACCACCGGAGGTTAGCGGCCCCGCCGGCCGACCGGCCCGTACCGATCAGTGAAAACAACAGGCACGAGTGAAAAGGTGTCAACACGCTGCTCGATAACAAAACAAATAATTAATACAAGACCTGCAGTCATGATTAGTCACGCAGAAGACTATGCTTACACTTATGAAAACTGGGTGTAAAATGTGGGCCTGTAAACTGGGTGAAATCTGTGTTTCTATTTTCAACCATTTTAAGCAGCCAATATATTTTCAACATAAACGTCAAATAGCAACATGAACGTTAGAACCTACGTATAACGTCAGAACCGAATACATTGTAATATATAGCAATTACTGATGGACATGGTCACAGGGAATTTTTTGTTTATTACAATTGTTATCCGAAGAGCGAAATAACGCTTGCACGGGAATACGCTATAGTCAAGTCAAGTCAAGTCAAGTGTATTGAGGTCTTCATATAAGATGGCTTTTAAGCCCTCTCGTCATATACAGATAGTACAATACCTAACTATATAAAACATGTGAAGAGCTATCATTGTATACAACAAAAGTGATTAAAATACTAAAATAAACACTTGCAAGTACACAAACCTCGCAGATGGTCACGTCCAACTTACTACCTGTCATCCTTTGAGCGGTCTTTGCTGTTCTATGAGGAGACAGCCCTAAACGGAAAACTGCGTCTGGCGCGCTCTGTTCTGATTCTAGGCTATGAATTATACTCGAAAAGCATTCCACATTCCACACTAGCATGATATTACGCCAACAGCCATGCCCATTGGCCGATATTTATCGTCGCCCAAAACGTCCACACTGCATTGGATACAGGCGCATTTTTGAGACATAAATTATATGTGAGATCCCAGGTCGAATACAAAAAGTCCAATTTATATCTTACGAGGAACATCGATTTCAACAACCTCCAAAACTTTCGGTAGGTATTTGACATTGCATCGTTACGATGATTGATACACGCTCGATACACGTATCGAATAGTGCAAGAAGAAAATACATGTCACGAGCAGACATGGGCCATGCCCCCAGGCGTTTTTACTACTGTGCAACGTATTGATCCTTACTTACTACTTGACATGTAAGTTTTTTCCAAGTATCAGAACACCGTGAAATAGACAAAGAACCTATGGATCCTACGGATCCTAGGATCCGTAGGAACCATAGAATCTTTTGCTATTTTCACGGTGTTCTGATACTTTGATCAACGGAAAAACTTACATGTGAAGATGTAAGTAAGGAACAATACGTTTCAATGCGCCTAAGTGCTATAGCGCATTGTGTTGCCACAATCTGCATTCAATGGTAAAAACATCTGCGGGCATGGCCCATGTCTGGACTAACGAGCTTCGAACATTTTCACCTAAATCTGTGTTTCAAGAAAAACACGTGATAATTTTCTGTCGCGAACTGCTATCCTTGAAGAGTTCGTGATGCATTTGGCCCTGGATTCAACCGCGTCCAATGGACAGCTTTTCATTTTCATGCTTACATTTTCATTTTCATGCTTACACAATTAAACACATGTTTCAGTGAACAATTCACGACAATGCTGAAGTGCGATATGCGAAGCAGACAAAAATCGGTTGCAATATACGGTCACGAAGCTTTTAACGACTGATAAACCGAGGATCGGTTGTTGAACCCGCTGTTTCACAGAATTCTGTTTTCGTGAGTCTCAGCCCAACAACAATGTTCAGGTAGCTTTGAAATGGGTGGCCTACTTTCTGCCGGTAAACACAGTTGTCTGCATGACTCACAGCTTGGCTCTCATATTTTTCTCGGCGTGCAAATATCTCTGTCCTTACTACCACGCCATTTCGAAAATTAATCTTCTGCGAAATATTTTCGGCATTCAGCACTTGCAGCAAACATCGCAGCGCAGCGGTCAGTGAAAAACGATATTGCAATTTACCGTATTGCTTCCCTTTGCACGTCCACTTCTGTTTGTTTGTTTGCATGCGGGCTTAAAGTGTCATCATTCGTAATCAGACAGTGTAAAAATACCACAATATAAACACACCTGGATTTGAGCGCAAGCATTCGGCCAGAGACTTGAGGTCATCGCGAGCGGATAGCCGACTCAGCCTTCTCCGCTTAATGACGCATCACAAACAACCGTCGTCATCGCAGCCCCCACCCATCTCCGCTGCCACCTCTGCCGTCTGCCCAAGGCCACCGGCGCCAGTCTGGTCGGCCTTGGCCTTGTTCCCGGCCGGGCCGGAGCCCCTCCCGTGTGGCGATTATCGGACACGGCGGCCGCAGACACGCAGCGTCATTGAGAACGTAGCAGCTGGGGGCAACGGCCGGGCGGCCGCGGTGCCACGCCGCGCCGCGCAGAGGGGGACACAATACAGACACCGTGCCACGCCGCGCCGCGCAGAGGTGGACACACACTACAGACACCGTACTGCGGCTGATCAGACCGCCGCAGAGGGGGACACACACTACAGACACCGTACTGGGACTGATCAGACCGCCGCAGAGGGGGACACACAATACTGACACCGTACTGCGACTGATCAGACCGCCGCAGAGGGGGACACACACTACAGACACCGTACTGGGACTGATCAGACCGCCGCAGAGGTGGACACACACTACAGACACCGTACTGCGACTGATCAGACCGCCGCAGAGGGGGACACACACTACAGACACCGTACTGGGACTGATCAGACCGCCGCAGAGGTGGACACACACTACAGACACCGTACTGGGACTGATCAGACCGCCGCAGAGGGGGACACACACTACAGACACCGTACTGCGACTGATCAGACCGCCGCAGAGGGGGACACACACTACAGACACCGTACTGCGACTGATCAGACCGCCGCAGAGGGGGACATACACTACAGACACCGTACTGCGACTGATCAGACCGCCGCAGAGGGGGACACACACTACAGACACCGTACTGGGACTGATCAGACCGCCGCAGAGGTGGACACGCAATACAGACACCGTACTGGGACTGATCAGACCGCCGCAGAGGGGGACACACACTACAGACACCGTACTGGGACTGATCAGACCGCCGCAGAGGTGGACACGCAATACAGACACCGTACTGGGACTGATCAGACCGCCGCAGAGGGGGACACACACTACAGACACCGTTCTGGGACTGATCAGACCGCCGCAGAGGGGGACACACAATACTGACACCGTACTGGGACTGATCAGACCGCCGCAGAGGGGGACACACAATACTGACACCGTACTGCGACTGATCAGACCGCCGCAGAGGGGGACACACACTACAGACACCGTACTGCGACTGATCAGACCGCCGCAGAGGGGGACACACACTACAGACACCGTACTGCGACTGATCAGACCGCCGCAGAGGGGGACACACACTACAGACACCGTTCTGCGACTGATCAGACCGCCGCAGAGGTGGACACACACTACAGACACCGTACTGGGACTGATCAGACCGCCGCAGAGGGGGACACACACTACAGACACCGTACTGCGACTGATCAGACCGCCGCAGAGGGGGACACACACTACAGACACCGTACTGCGACTGATCAGACCGCCGCAGAGGGGGACACACAATACTGACACCGTACTGAGACTGATCAGACCGCCGCAGAGGTGGACACACACTACAGACACCGTACTGCGACTGATCAGACCGCCGCAGAGGGGGACATACAATACTGACACCGTACTGGGACTGATCAGACCGCCGCAGAGGGGGACACGCAATACAGACACCGTACTGGGACTGATCAGACCGCCGCAGAGGGGGACACACACTAGACACCGTACTGCGACTGATCAGACCGCCGCAGAGGTGGACACACAATACTGACACCGTGCCACGCCGCGCCGCGCAGAGGGGGACACACACTACAGACACCGTACTGCGACTGATCAGACCGCCGCAGAGGGGGACACACTACAGACACCGTACTGCGACTGATCAGACCGCCGCAGAGGGGGACACACAATACTGACACCGTACTGGGACTGATCAGACCGCCGCAGAGGGGGACACACACTACAGACACCGTACTGCGGCTGATCAGACCGCCGCAGAGGTGGACACACACTACAGACACCGTACTGGGACTGATCAGACCGCCGCAGAGGGGGACACACAATACAGACACCGTTCTGCGACTGATCAGACCGCCGCAGAGGGGGACACACACTACAGACACCGTACTGCGACTGATCAGACCGCCGCAGAGGGGGACACACACTACAGACACCGTTCTAGGACTGATCAGACCGCCGCAGAGGGGGACACAATACAGACACCGTACTGCGACTGATCAGACCGCCGCAGAGGGGGACACACACTACAGACACCGTGCCACGCCGCGCCGCGCAGAGGTGGACACACACTACAGACACCGTACTGCGACTGATCAGACCGCCGCAGAGGGGGACACACACTACAGACACCGTACTGCGGCTGATCAGACCGCCGCAGAGGGGGACACACACTACAGACACCGTACTGCGACTGATCAGACCGCCGCAGAGGTGGACACACACTACAGACACCGTACTACGACTGATCAGACCGTCGCAGAGGGGGACACACACTACAGACACCGTACTGCGACTGATCAGACCGCCGCAGAGGGGGACACACACTACAGACACCGTACTGCGACTGATCAGACCGCCGCAGAGGGGGACACACACTACAGACACCGTACTGGGACTGATCAGACCGCCGCAGAGGGGGACACGCAATACAAACACCGTACTGCGACTGATCAGACCGCCGCAGAGGTGGACACACAATACTGACACCGTGCCACGCCGCGCCGCGCAGAGGGGGACACACACTACAGACACCGTACTGCGACTGATCAGACCGCCGCAGAGGGGGACACGCAATACAGACACCGTACTGCGGCTGATCAGACCGCCGCAGAGGGGGACACACACTACAGACACCGTACTGCGACTGATCAGACCGCCGCAGAGGGGGACACGCAATACTGACACCGTACTGGGACTGATCAGACCGCCGCAGAGGGGGACACACACTACAGACACCGTACTGCGACTGATCAGACCGCCGCAGAGGGGGACACGCAATACAGACACCGTACTGCGACTGATCAGACCGCCGCAGAGGGGGACACGCAATACAGACACCGTACTGCGACTGATCAGACCGCCGCAGAGGGGGACACACACTACAGACACCGTACTGCGACTGATCAGACCGCCGCAGAGGTGGACACACACTACAGACACCGTACTGGGACTGATCAGACCGCCGCAGAGGGGGACACACAATACTGACACCGTACTGCGACTGATCAGACCGCCGCAGAGGGGGACACACACTACAGACACCGTACTGCGACTGATCAGACCGCCGCAGAGGGGGACACACACTACAGACACCGTACTGGGACTGATCAGACCGCCGCAGAGGTGGACACACAATACTGACACCGTGCCACGCCGCGCCGCGCAGAGGTGGACACACACTACAGACACCGTACTGCGACTGATCAGACCGCCGCAGAGGTGGACACACAATACTGACACCGTGCCACGCCGCGCCGCGCAGATGGGGACACACACTACAGACACCGTACTGCGACTGATCAGACCGCCGCAGAGGGGGACACGCAATACAGACACCGTACTGCGACTGATCAGACCGCCGCAGAGGGGGACACACACTACAGACACCGTACTGCGACTGATCAGACCGCCGCAGAGGGGGACACACACTACAGACACCGTACTGGGACTGATCAGACCGCCGCAGAGGTGGACACACACTACAGACACCGTACTGCGACTGATCAGACCGCCGTAGAGGGGGACACAATACAGACACCGTACTGCGACTGATCAGACCGCCGCAGAGGGGGACACACACTACAGACACCGTACTGGGACAGATCAGACCGCCGCAGAGGGGGACACAATACAGACACCGTACTGCGACTGATCAGACCGCCGCAGAGGGGGACACACACTACAGACACCGTACTGCGACTGATCAGACCGCCGCAGAGGTGGACACACAATACTGACACCGTACTGGGACTGATCAGACCGCCGCAGAGGGGGACACACACTACAGACACCGTACTGCGACTGATCAGACCGCCGCAGAGGGGGACACACACTACAGACACCGTACTGGGACTGATCAGACCGCCGCAGAGGTGGACACACACTACAGACACCGTACTGCGACTGATCAGACCGCCGCAGAGGGGGACACACACTACAGACACCGTACTGCGACTGATCAGACCGCCGCAGAGGGGGACACAATACAGACACCGTACTGCGACTGATCAGACCGCCGCAGAGGTGGACACGCAATACAGACACCGTACTGCGACTGATCAGACCGCCGCAGAGGGGGACACACACTACAGACACCGTACTGGGAGTGATCAGACCGCCGCAGAGGGGGACACACAATACTGACACCGTACTGGGACTGATCAGACCGCCGCAGAGGGGGACACACAATACTGACACCGTACTGCGACTGATCAGACCGCCGCAGGGGGGGACACACACTACAGACACCGTACTGCGACTGATCAGACCGCCGCAGAGGGGGACACACACTACAGACACCGTACTGGGACTGATCAGACCGCCGCAGAGGGGGACACACAATACTGACACCGTACTGCGGCTGATCAGACCGCCGCAGAGGGGGACACACACTACAGACACCGTACTGCGACTGATCAGACCGCCGCAGAGGGGGACACACAATACTGACACCGTTCTGGGACTGATCAGACCGCCGCAGAGGGGGACACACACTACAGACACCGTACTGCGACTGATCAGACCGCCGCAGAGGGGGACACACACTACAGACACCGTACTGGGACTGATCAGACCGCCGCAGAGGGGGACACACACTACAGACACCGTACTGCGACTGATCAGACCGCCGCAGAGGGGGACACACACTACAGACACCGTACTGGGACTGATCAGACCGCCGCAGAGGGGGACACACACTACAGACACCGTACTGCGACTGATCAGACCGCCGCAGAGGGGGACACACACTACAGACACCGTACTGCGACTGATCAGACCGCCGCAGAGGGGGACACACACTACAGACACCGTACTGCGGGTGATCAGACCGCCGCAGAGGTGGACACAATACAGACACCGTACTGCGACTGATCAGACCGCCGCAGAGGTGGACACACACTACAGACACCGTACTGCGACTGATCAGACCGCCGCAGAGGGGGACACGCAATACTGACACCGTACTGCGACTGATCAGACCGCCGCAGAGGGGGACACACAATACATAAACCGTTCTGCGACTGATCAGACCGCCGCAGAGGGGGACACACACTACAGACACCGTACTGCGACTGATCAGACCGCCGCAAAGGGGGACACACACTACAGACACCGTACTGGGACTGATCAGACCGCCGCAGAGGGGGACACACAATACTGACACCGTACTGCGGCTGATCAGACCGCCGTAGAGGGGGACACACACTACAGACATCGTTCTGGGACTGATCAGACCGCCGCAGAGGTGGACACACACTACAGACACCGTACTGGGACTGATCAGACCGCCGCAGAGGGGGACACACACTACAGACACCGTACTGCGGCTGATCAGACCGCCGCAGAGGGGGACACACACTACAGACACCGTACTGCGACTGATCAGACCGCCGCAGAGGGGGACACACACTACAGACACCGTACTGCGACTGATCAGACCGCCGCAGAGGGGGACACACACTACAGACACCGTACTGCGACTGATCAGACCGCCGCAGAGGGGGACACACACTACAGACACCGTACTGCGACTGATCAGACCGCCGCAGAGGGGGACACGCAATACAGACACCGTACTGGGACTGATCAGACCGCCGCAGAGGTGGACACACACTACAGACACCGTACTGCGGCTGATCAGACCGCCGCAGAGGGGGACACACACTACAGACACCGTACTGCGACTGATCAGACCGCCGCAGAGGGGGACACACACTACAGACACCGTACTGCGACTGATCAGACCGCCGCAGAGGGGGACACACATTACAGACACCGTACTGCGACTGATCAGACCGCCGCAGAGGGGGACACACACTACAGACACCGTACTGCGACTGATCAGACCGCCGCAGAGGGGGACACGCAATACAGACACCGTACTGCGGCTGATCAGACCGCCGCAGAGGGGGACACGCAATACAGACACCGTACTGGGACTGATCAGACCGCCGCAGAGGGGGACACACACTACAGACACCGTACTGCGACTGATCAGACCGCCGCAGAGGGGGACACACACTACAGACACCGTACTGCGACTGATCAGACCGCCGCAGAGGGGGACACACACTACAGACACCGTACTGGGACTGATCAGACCGCCGCAGAGGGGGACACACACTACAGACACCGTACTGGGACTGATCAGACCGTCGCAGAGGGGGACACACACTACAGACACCGTTCTGGGACTGATCAGACCGCCGCAGAGGGGGACACGCAATACAGACACCGTACTGGGACTGATCAGACCGCCGCAGAGGGGGACACACACTACAGACACCGTACTGCGACTGATCAGACCGCCGCAGAGGGGGACACACAATACAGACACCGTACTGGGACTGATCAGACCGCCGCAGAGGGGGACACACACTACAGACACCGTACTGGGACTGATCAGACCGCCGCAGAGGGGGACACACACTACAGACACCGTACTGCGACTGATCAGACCGCCGCAGAGGGGGACACAATACAGACTGTACTGTACTGCGACTGATCAGACCGCAAGTCATCACGACAGACCGTACCGTACTGCGACTGATCAGACCGCAAGCCATCACGATAGACCGTACCGTACTGCGACTGATCAGACCGCAAGTCTTCACGACAGATCGTACCGTACTGCGACTGATCAGACCGCAAGTCTTCACGACAGATCGTGCCGTACTGCGACTGATGATGCACGACAGAGCGAGATGTGTCACTGGTTTCAATCATTACGCTTGCAATGTATATTGGCAGCGATTGGTGGATTTAGCTGCTCAAGATGGAGTGCAGAGTCGCAGATCTAGCCTATAGAACAGTGCAACGATGAACCGGTTCTCTTAAAAACAGCCTCATACAATACAAAGATGAAAATGTCAGAGAGAAGAGACGTAAACCAGCTTAAGTTTACTTCAATATTTTCGTAACGCCCATCTTAAATTTGCTTATGATGACAAATGTTTAGCATAAAACATTTGTTATTCAGATCACAAATATACCACACATTGTGTTACAAATTGATCACGGATGAGAAAACGAGTCATATAGCAGGAAAACCAAGCATCAATTTCTTCTCTCATCAAAGAGAAACATCAAAGTCTTTCATCAACTGCGTCCGTGGCTGCGTCCGTTTTGGACTGCGTCCAAAACTGCCAGCTAACAACCACCTACCATTTTAGAGAAGTCAAAATACTGAAGTTACTCAATACTACTGACTTCGTCGGATCTGATTACGCCCAGCAAAATAATGTCCTATGTCCTGCATGATAAAAAGTGCACGTACAATTACGCACAACAAACATCATGGTATGGTACAAACGAAGACGTTTAATCGTTCCCATCCTGCTCTGAAAGACTGATTTTAGCCAGTGCGTCTACATACATACGGGTCGTTTCATTAAATATGAAAACTCAAAAAGTGTAGTCATCATCACCTCCTTAATTCATTGCAAAATCTCGCGTTTCTTTTACATCACCATCGGCATGTACGGATACATAAGATAATTACAATTTTAACTAGAATAGCTGGAACGTATATTTCGCTGAAATATACGCAAATAAGTCCACAGCCCATATCTTGCGCAGTTGTGGGACAAAAGCTGAGCTGACACCAATGACTGAGAAGGGATCGTAAATGTTATCCCCGGCTAAGGTGGCGGACTGCGTGACCCTGGAGTGGAAAGTCTGGAGATAACAGCAGATATCCGACTTCTGCTGAGCAGAGGCACCTTCTGAGGAAAGAGGGAAAGTTGGCGGCCATTTTATCACCGAGCTGGCAGAGAAGAAAACAAAGGACACGATGAGCCTGTCCAGGTGGCATTCAGCACTTATTGCTGGTTTCATGGAATATCCTTTGCGGCTTTTGATATCAAGCACTGCTGGCATACTGACGTGAATTGATGTGACATGACACGCATGACACGCGAAGTATTCTGTAGATCACAGCAAAGAGTCAAACTTTGAAGAACGATTACATAACAAAATAGAAATAGCTAACAACCAAAACACTGCCTTCTGTCAGGACTAAAGCAGTTTTGAACCCGCCCGATTCTTCAAAGTAGCATAGTTTGCATCCTGCAAGCTATACAAACTATAACGTTGTTCTATGGCCTTGGGTATCTATAATCCACATGCAAGACAGTTGTTCTTAACATAGATAACTGTTGATAATAGATAGCTCATATGAATGACGAAATAACTAAAAAGAAATCAAGAAAATGAAATAACATGTATCTTATACCTAGATCTAAAAAAGGCATTTGATATTGTTTCGATACCTATGTATCGAAATACTTTTACGAAATACTTTTAAAAAAGAAAAAAATGCATTTGATTGGGATCAGAGGGTCCTTATATGACATAATTACCTCGTATCTTAGCAGCCGACAACATATAACACAAATTAATCATGTCTTCTAAAACAGGCCGGTGTTATAGGAGTCCACAGGGATCAATTATAGGTCCCCTATTATTTATCATGTACATTAACGACATGCCAAATATTCAAGACTTAGCAAGCTTCTATGTATTTGCCGATGATACAGCGGTTATGATCAAAGCAAAAATATATCGACCAATTACAAATTAAAGTTGATCAATTGATGCCGATCATTACAAAGTGGTTTCAAACAAATATGCTATCTTTAAATGCATCCAAATCAAATTATCAGATTTTCTCAAGAAATCGTACAAGAGATCTTCACATTTCATTGGAAAATACTAAAATTGAAAGAAAGGCATGTGTAAGGCATTTAGGAATGTATGGTGATGAAGATCTCAAGTGGCATAGCCATATTGCCTATGTTCTATCAACCATAAGTAGAAATTTGGCCATTATGGGAAGAGCAAAATATTTACTATCAGCACGAGAGATGATACTGCTATAAACACGCTGATATTACCTCTTTTAACCTACTGCGCAATCATTTTGGGAAGAAATTATGAAACGAATTTCAGAAGGATAACAACGTTTCATAAAAGAGCGATAAGAATGATAGAAAAAAAACATAGTTGTACCCATCAAATGGATCATATATTCAACATAAAATACTGAAGTTCTCGGACATTGTGAGAGACCAAAATATGATGATATTATTAGCACACATAAACAACACTGTCTAGTCCAATATCCAAGATGTTTCAATTAGAAGAATCCACGAATAATACCAGACAGCCAAAACATTTCTTCATTCTAACCGCCTTAAATTTCACCTTTGTGTTGGTTTTGAACTGAGATAGACATTATCTTTGACCGTTATTTAAATGTATAAATTAATAAGGTCACTTTTCCCAAAACTTAACCGTTAAGCAATTTAATTTACCATTTTCAAAATGCACCCAGGCTGGTGCAGCTGCTGATTGGCTGACAGCCACTTTGTCAGCCAATCCCACATTGGCAGCCAATCAGCGGCTCAATAATAACGTCATCAGCCCAAAAAAAAACTTCATTTATATGTCGAGTGTTGTTTGCTTTGTTATGAATGTTGTTACATGTCACTTGATAGGCTGCTGTTTCTAATGTGTTTTGTTTTCTTTCTTTCTGCGCATCGCTAACTCTTCTCGTTTGTTTGTTTGTTTATATATTATAAGGATTTGTATGAAGTTAAGTGACTTTTCTAGATAAAAAATATCAACATCGTTTACAGCAGCACTTACTTCATATTTTCGACTACAACCAGCGTATATTTGACAACTTTCAGAAAGGTGAAACATTCCCTTTAAGAAATTACAGATTATTTGCATTGTCATGTAGTGCGTCCATAATCTGGAACACTGTTATTGGTTCGATGTTCAAAAACATAAATCAAGTTCCGAAAAAGTCGCATTAAAAAAGTGGGGAATACTTCTTTGAAGAGTATAACAGAATGTGATGATTCAAATAAACTTAGGAAAGCCATCTGCAATTTATTGAGTGATCATACATCATTGTCTCATCTTTTCTTTGTACCCTATATGACTTTCTTCTCTTTGCGTACCTTTATAATCAGTTTACAGTTTTTGTCGTTCTCCGATATTGCAGTTATGTTGGTCATGAAATCATCTGGAGCTCCGGGTGAATGTATAATTGCGAAATGCGGTTAGCGTCCCCTTAACACCCAACTATAGTGTAATCCCTGGGACTCCTGCGGGCGTTACTAGCTGTCCACAGGAATTCCGGAGTAAAATATTACTAACAAACGGTGGTGGTTTTTCAGAAGAAAAAATACTGCAGGTAGGTGGTGTGACCCAAATTGATTGCTATCTCAATTACTTTTGAGAATTGCTGTATTTAACGGGCAGGGTCACACGAGAAATGGATGGGCACTCCTGACCAGGGCTGCGGAGTCGGAGTCGCTAAAATCTTACCGACTCCGACTCCGGCCCGGAGCCGGAGACCGACTTACCGACTCCGACTCCGACTCCGGCCCGCGCGGCCGGCACGCCGCGCCCGTGCTCGGGCGGCGTAACATTGTTCTCCATACTGTTCAGAATAAAGACAAACCGAAAAAATAGATGGCATTGCAGATATTGCTTTCTAGCATGCGGTTTGAGAACGGATATGGCTGGAGTCAGAGTTGGAGTCGGAGTCGGAGTCGATGTTGGCGGGCCGGAGTCAGAGTCGTCCAGTTATCTATGGGATCTATCTACCCCCCCCCCCCTCCCGGATGTTCTCAATAACTTGAAAACTATGATCGATATCGACGTGAAACTTTCAGTACCTTATTCTACATCAATTATATGTCTTATCACCAAATGTCAGTGAAATTGTTGTAGCTCTTTGGGAGATAATGATGTTTTAATGATGTCATGGTATTCCATTTTTTGTGGAAAAGCAATAAATGTTTGAAAAATCGTCGAAAATCGAGTTTTAATGCAAATTGCAAATAAAAAACGTTAAAAGAAAGTAAATGACATTCTCTTCCAAATGAATATCTCGGATTGTCGAAATATTGGGTTTTTGACCCAACAAAAACAAATTGGCGGAAAAAATCCACAATTTGTTTTAAAAAGATATTCAAACAACCGGAAGATATATTATAGAACCAAGTATGTACGATACCCAAACCAAATTTCAAAGCAATATCTTTATTTTTGACTTGACTTATGGCTCCCTAAGTATAAGTAACTCATGACGTCAATTTTTATGTTACGTTTTTTGCCTTTTAGTGACCAGATACAGACAAATAAATGCAACCGCTGTATTTCGGAGACAAAGCTGGTCTAGACACATGCCTTTTTATTTAGTTTAATCAATTTCAAATTGTGTCCTTAGTGTGACCTGACCTCGACCTGAGGGCCATTATATGGGGTCAGGCTGTGAAACTGGCTGCTTCTATCGAATTATACGTGTACAATAACGCATGCAACATGTGTCGCATGACTTTCGTAGACCTGTGACCTTTTGTGACCTGACCTTGACCTTGACCTTTGCTTACAATTTCACTTTTGCTTATGCGGGAGATGCACTTACCTTTGAGAGCACTGTGTGTGATAATAGTCGAAATCTAAGGCTTTGGATGGAAAGTATGGCCCAAAACCCAAATACCTCAATTTTGATATTTGACCTGACCGTGACCTGATGTGACCTTATTTTGAAAATGTCGCGTTTGCGTTAAATGCGTCTCATTGAGAGCTTTCCATTGCCGTCTTGCACGTCTCACTCTGCGGTTATTGGTTCGGAAGATAACGAGGGGGCAGAATCTGCCCCCCCCCCCTCAGCGGGGCGCGTTCGGCTGTGGACTCCAGTGCAGCGGGGCGCGGGTTAACACGATTTGTAATTTAGCATACTTTTTAATTAAAACACTTCCATTGAGCCACTCATCTCAGTAAAAAAAACAGCGTCTCAGTAAAAATAAATACAGTTGTTCTCTCATTGAACGTCTGTACTCTGAATGAGCTGGTTGGTTTCAAGGCTGTTAAAACAATGGGTAAACTTGACAAAAATATTCCCACTTTTTGTTGTTGAAATAAATCCCCAGTCTTACCAAAGCTACGAATTTGTCCATATTATTTAATACCTATTATAAGAATAAAGTTCCGAATGGAGTGGTTTCCTATTGCAAATTATCCATTGGAAGATTTATCTTTTAAACATATTGAGCAGGTAATGTGATTGGACTAGAGAGAAGTGTCCCATAGGCCATACCAGTTGTGCCGTCACAAACATCCTTACCTCCGTTCCTGCCGATGCTTGCTGTTGCTGTCTGCTGCTTCCGAGACTTTATACGAAGCAACTCCATTATTTATACCAGTGAGAAAGCAAAAAAATAATTATAAAAGAAGAACTATATTCAATATTTGTTTTTGTATAACATACCACTATATGGGGAATTTTGCGGATTATTCTGGATCCATTACCATCCAAAGCCATTACCATCCAAATCCATTACCATCCAAATCCATTACCATCTATTGTCATGGGTTATTGGTCATTAGTGCAATACTGCACAACGAGCGAAATACATAATGCAGTATATTGCAGACCTAACTGGTATGCAATTGATGAGTGACCGGGAGAGCCATTGTTGTATGGAAGTCATGGTAAACAAATACAGATGATGATGAAATTCATACATAGTTCATTGGCCGTCATTTCATTTTTAGACAACCAGTTCTCCATGTTTCGTAGACGGCATTTGTATCGTCTAGAATCGCATGTTGTTATTAATGCCAATCAAACCAGCGTCAAAATAAGTCAATACAATGGCGTGAATGTTGTATTGTTTAATACGGCACTTACGATACTTGTTCGCAATTGTTTACACATTTTACCAGTGTCTTTGGGGCAAATTCTTAGATAGAAAGTCAGACAAAACGCCAAACGCCTATCTCGTTTATCTGTGCATTAAGAAGTGATTAAAAACGGTTTAAGTTAAGGCTCCTTACATTCTCTTAAAAATAACTTATTTAATTGTCGGGCGTTTGCAGTCGTTTCGCGGCCCTGGCCCGATGCCCCCTGGGCCCTGAATTCGCTCTTCTCTGGAAGTTTAGCTACTTGGAGGGGCTCTATAGGAGCTCGGCGTTTCTCTAGGAGCTAATTATGAGTCCAACAGCCCTATTTATTCTCATAACATGCAAATTACCGAATACGCATGGCTCCGTGTCAGTCAAGGCAGCGCGTTTCGAAGCCGCCAGTTTCTACTGTCCGCTCGCTCTTCGCTGCCCTAACCGTGCCGCAGCCGAGTTCCGATGCATGTGCCAATACTGCTGAATCAGTACCGTCGTCCGACTGCAGCTCTGCAACAGGGGAGAGCGGCGCGCCAAGCGCCGGTCACCTGCCGTCTCCCGCCGGTCCGTGACGTCAACCCAGCAATGACGTCACACCGGCTGGGGGCGGTCCTGCGGGGCGGCCGGCTACAGCACGGCGGTCGTTGAACCGTCCAGGACGCCACCTTCACTACTGACACACTTTTGGCGGGGCGTGCTTTTCAGCTTGTCCCGGCGCCGCTCGCCCGGTCGCGGGCGGCGCTTCCAGTTCTGCTCAGGCGGGTCGTTGAACCCTTCAAGGCCGTGGCAGGCGACTGTCGTGAGTCGTCATGCTTTCGCCGCCCCGATCAACGCACCAACTGTCCGAGGAGGACCGATACCGTGACAACGCCATTCAGGTGGTAGTGACTGCTGGATGAACTATAAGTACCGCCCTCTCCCGGGAGATGGCAGTGTTTGACATAGAGGCTTGCAGGATGACTCCAGCAGTGAACGAAGGGCTATAGGTGGCGCCACAGATCTCTGACAAGCTTCCAGTCCGAGTCCAGAATGGACCGGAGCAATTCCTTGGACTCTCGTTAGTCGTTACAGTCGGTTGAATTTGCATCGGACCGGATCGGAAATTTTGACAGTGAAATGGGTAAAACAGAACTAGATTTTAAGTTGCAAAATTCGCATATATTACCAGTAAGGCGCCGTAGTTGGCGATGAACGAGCGAGCGCGAAGGAAATGTATGAGGAATTTCAACTCGATCGGGCAAGTAGTTTCTGAGATACAAAAAAGGTGCGCACGTGCGCACGTGCAGAGGCACCCACCTTTGACTTGTGGGAAAGTGGGGGCTGAGAGGTCCCTAACCACGCACCAAATTTGAACACAATCGGCTTAGCCGTTCCAGTGATATAACACGGGTGTGCACGTGCGCACGTGCAAAGCCATCCCACCCCTGACTTGTGGAAAGGCGGCGGATGAGAGGTCCCTAACCACACACCAAATTTGAACACAATCGGCTTAGCCGTTCCTGAGATATAGAATAGGGGTGTGCACGTGGGCACGTGCAGAGTCACCCCACCCCTGAGTTGTGTGAAAGTGGCGGCTGAGGGGTCCCGAACCACACACGAAATTTGCACATAATCTGCCCAGTCGTTGCGGAGTTATTGCAAGAAAACACCCCTCACGCGGCACGCGCTACGCGCAGTGGTAGTCACCCAAATGAGTCAGCACTGGTCTCAAACAGGGTAGGTTAGATGGGGCTACTCAGCAAATAAGTCCGCTTGTCAATCGGACATGCGGTTGCAGATATATAAGCTTCTCAAAAGCGTTGCCACGGGCCGGGCCGGGTCGGGACGTGCCGCTCATAATCAGATTTTTCCCATACACCACGGAAGGACGAGCTTCGCGCTCGCTCGTAATAATTGCTCGATTAAAATATTTTCCTCCTGCGAACAGCTTTGGTTTATCAGCACAAATGCCTCTCCACGTAATGACGCATCAAAATGACCTAAGTATGAATTTAAAATTATTACGAGCGAGCGCTAAGCGCGCTCGTCCTTCCGTGGTGTATGGGAACAATCTGATTATGAGCGACCCGGCCCGGCCCGGGCCCAGGTGGCGACGCTTTTGAGAATATCTCATATCTCTGCAACCGCACGTCCGATTGACAAGCGGACTTCTTTGCTGAGCAGCTCCATCTAACCTATCCTGTTTGAAACCAGTGCGGACTCATGTGGGTGACTACCACTGCGCGTGGAGCGTGCCGCGTGAGGGGTGTTGAAAAGTATTTTCTCACAATAACTCCGCAACGGCTGGGCAGATTATGTGCAAATTTCGTGTGTGGTTAGGGACCCCTCAGTCGCCACTTTCACACAACTCAGGGGTGGGTGCCTCTGCACGTGCGCACGTGCACACCCCTATGCTGTATCTCAGGAACGGCTGAGCCGAATGTGTTCAAATTGTGTGTATGGTTAGGGACCCCTCAGCCGCCGCCTTTCCACAAGTCAGGGGTGGGGTGGCTTTGCACGTGCGCACGTGCACACCCCTGTGTTATATCTCTGGAACGGCTGAGCCGATTGTGTTCAAATTTGGTGTGTGGTTAGGGACCTCTCAGCCCCCACTTTCCCACGAGTCAAAGGTGGGTGCCTCTGCACGTGCGCACGTGCACACCTTTTTTTGTATCTCAGAAACTACATGCCCGATCGAGTTGAACTTCCCCGTACATTTCTTGCGCGCTCGCTCATTCATCGCCAACTACGGCGCCTTACTGGTAAATATCTTTATTGGAACCTAATTTGGAATTCATTGATCGGTTCAGGTTTTTATGTACAAAATGTATGGATTTCAGTTGGATCCGGATCAAGACTGAATGACCTACGATGGAGTACTAAATGATCGATTTAGATTGATCCATTGCATGCTCCACTCTCATTTAAGACTAATCAAGAAGCAAAGTTAGACGCTGTTCTTACGGCTGTTCTACATGCATGGCCTGTTCCACTAAGGTACCGGTTAAAGTTGCCTATCGTTCGAATAAACATGGGCATGTGAACGTACGGCAGACGAATCAGCCGTTCAAGACGGTGGTTATGTGGGAAAATGGTGAGTTGTTTCATTCCAATAACAAATGGTTTATCGACTAAGTAATTACAATAGTAAAAGAATGACGTTTTCTGCATGATTCAATGCTCGTAAATCACGTTTGATTATTTGTATGATCTTTTCATGAACAAAGTATGTCGGCAATGTTACGTGGTATGGGATGGGTCTGATAAACCACCGCGCCGTGCCGGGGGGGGGGGGGGCGTTTAGACGCCCCCCCCCCCTAAGGGTTTTCCAGGATAGCGGAAAAAAACGACGGCGTGCAGCGCCGCCCTTTTTGGCACAGGTGTTGCGACATCAATTACTCATATAGTGTGAAATATTTTACCTCGGGTCATGTCAGGTCAGGTCACCAGGCCAGGTCACCAGGCCAGGTCACGTGACACCACCTCCAAAAATATTTCCGGTCGTACCACAGCCACAGTTTTTGGCCGATCGACTTCGTACTTACAGGGTTTCATAAGGGCAATAGTACCTACAATTTGTAGTTCTCGGATTGGTTATATCGGTGACTTAAGGTCGAGTCAATTTCGTGACCTCCCCATTTATAAGTCAATGGGGAAATAATCAAATGTTTCCTATTCTGAAGATACGAATTATATCAGCCCAATTCCTTCTGGATCATGTTATCATAGGCCATTCTTAAGTTCCAGGTGCAATTTGTGTTCAGTGACCCTACAGGGTACAGATGAGGTCACCCGAGGTCACCAACACCTTTTTGCCAATAACTCTGACAAAATCAAGATAGAGAAGTGAAACTGGGACCAATGGTTTGTCTCGTCGAGGCACGTCTCCCAATGTGCAACATGACCTAATTGGGTCACCACTTGACCTTGACCTGAGGTCAAATGTCTAAGTTGACCTAACCTAGTCATCATGCATATGCTGTGAAGCGCCTTGACGAGAAAAATACGATGGATTCAAAATTATTTCCCTATCTTTATTAGGTAAAAGATAGTTATGAAAAATGTTTTGCTTAAAAATAGCCCTTTTGACATTTGATGAGCAATGGAGCCTAAACCATTGACTTGGCCAAAAATCTGAGGACACCTTGGCGATTGTATTTTTCAAGGGCTTTTCGTTTTTTTTCTAGTTCGTTCCTAACTATCATAGTTCCTGTGGTATCTGGGGATTTCTGGAGCGAAGTCGTAAAACTAAAAAATCTGACCCTTGATAACCTCTAGTGACTTCAATATTGACCTAAAAAAAATGAAAGTTTCAAAATGCATTTTGACAAGCTTTCGAGCGGTGTTTTAAGTTTTTGTCTATGTCTTATAGGAGCCGAGTTAGAGGGTGGACGTCGACCCCCCCCCCCCCCCCCGGCATGGCGAAGGTGGCGCCGAGCACCGGCACGGCGCGGGCACCAAACCTAACTTCCATTCGGTCGTTCGTCCATTCGTTCCAAACTAACCAAATCTAACCAAATCTAACCAAAACCAAATCAAATTCATCCTGCTAGCAATGACGCGTTAAATAATCTCATTGCTTAATTGTTAGGTCATATCACAGAGGAAATGTTCCAAGTCAATGCAAATATTGTCCATCTTCATCTCAAATATCCAAACAGTCGTTCTAAACAATTATCTTATCAGCTGACGGTTACATAACCATCGAAAAGGATGTACCAATACAAAAGCCTCATGTCCGAATTAAGACCGGCATGTGAGCGAGGATCAGATACCTCCGTCCTCCGTCCTCCGTCCTCCGTCCTCCGTCCTCCGTCCTCCGTCCTCCGTCCTCCGTCCTCCGTCCTCCGTCCTCCGTCCTCCGTCCTCCGTCCTCCGTCCTCCGTCCTCCGTCCGTACCTCCGTCCGTCGGCCGGGTAGGTATATACTGAAGGTTCAGACGGCTCACAATTAGCCAGTCGTGCTCTGAGGCAGAACTGTTACGGAGGTCACTGGTGGATCTGAATAGCTTCTCGTCCCGATCGGCCCGGCTGATAGCTGTCAGACTGACTGATGGCTGATTTATGAAGGCAGCAGCTCAGCTATAATGGCATCCGCTCGAGCACCCAGTGACGAGTTAATTAACAGAGTAATTGAGACACGGTTAGCGTCGGTTTGAATCGAGGTACGATTAGAGGCTGGTCAGGTCACATACACCCGATACTGCTTTAAGAGGACCACCCGTCTACTTACTAGTTTAGGTAGATCACGGTGGCCAGAATCATATACATTAATGGACGAGCGCCTGCAAAATATTTGTTATTGGACGAGCCGAAGGCGAGATCAATAATACATTTTGAATACGCGAGTCTTGTATTGTATTGTAGCATGCAACTGCTCGCGCGATCCAAATCAAATAATCCAATAATTCATGACCAAATATGGTAAGATCCAATAACAGAAGCGTTATTGGATCCTGTAGAGTCCAATAAAACATTCCGGGTCTACGCGGTGATCAGCCATGCCAAGCCAGTGTCTCCGCTGCGCGGCGCCAGAGGCCGGACGTGCGCGGGGACCGCTCCTGCCCAGTTTCCCGCCGGCTCCCGTGTACTGCACAGGGTCGGCCGGCTGCGTGCCTGTGACCTGATCCGAGTGAGAGTGGCGACTGAGTGTTGAGTGAGAGTGGCGTCTGAGCGATCTGTGTGACTGAATGTGCGACTTGAAGGAGTGAGAGTGAGAGGAGAGGAGATATCGCTGCATCCAGAATGCATCCCGAGCTGCTGCACTACCTGACGGTGCTGGCGGTTGTCCGCCTGCTGGCGCTCGCTGCGGTGCCGGCCCTGGGCCCTGTACGCGCCGCACCCACAGGACCCACAGGGAGAGGGAGTGCAGGTGCACCGAACCACGATAAGCTGACCGAGCCGGTGACGGTCACCCGACCGCCCCGACCCCGCCCCGCTGTTGTGGAATTCCCGGCTCCCACGCAGCCGGCGTCTCCGCCTGAGGTCACGGCCGGGCCTGACCGGCCGCTCGCCGTCGGCGCGCAACTCTCGGTCGCGCCCACGGCTGACAGGGGCGCGCCCAGGCGCGGTCGGCGGGGGAAGCGGAGCGGGCGGCGGGGCTCCAGGGGCGGACGCATCTGGCGGACCGACCCGCGGCCCGGCCAACTCTACCTGGGCCAGCTCAACATCCAGAGTTAGAAGCCAAAACTGCCTGAGCTTAAGCAGGACATCGCCGACCACGACTACGACATCATCGTCCTGAACGAGACGTGGATGAAGCCCTCCACCCACAACCGGCTGGTACCGATACCGGGCTACCAGCTGATCCGGCGAGACCGTCCCGACCGCAGAGGCTACGGCGGCGTGGCTATTGCAGCCAAGGAGTCATTGGAGGTGACTACTGTGGAGCGTCCCGGCCAGCCTGCGGACGGGGCGAAGATCGAGTCCCTGTGGCTGCAGGTGCAGTCCGGCTCACAGCGTGTAATGATATGCGCGCTGTACCGTCCGCCGGCACAGACCCAGGCCCGTGTGTCGGCCGACCTGGAAGAGCTAGAGGAGCAGCTCCAGTACGCGCTTAACCGTCACAGCGGGCCCATTGTCATCGCCGGCGACATCAACATCAACGTGAGCAAGGACAGCACCGCGGCCAGCCGACTCCACCAGCTGCTCGGCGCGTACGCGCTGCAACAACACGTCACGGGCCCAACCTTTTCATCATCTGGATCCACTATCGACATCATCTGCACTACCCACGGTGTGACACGCTCCAGTGTATTGCACTGTGACTGCAGTCCGCACAACTGGACGCGCGCTATGCTGACCGTACCCACCTACAGACCTAAGGCTAGTGTTGTGTCGGCGCGGTGCAGGTCTCGGCTGGACGCTACCGAGGCCAATCGACTGTTAGCGGACGCGGACTGGAGTCCGGTGTTTGACAGCGACCGAGCGGACGCTCAGTGGGCGTGTTTTCTAGAGGCGACTCGGCCTATTTTAGACTCTCTGGCCCACTCAAACGGCGCTTTGTGCGCAACCCAACGGCGCCGTTCGTCACCAGCGCCACCAGGGACCTCATGGCGGGGCGACGCCCGGCACTCCGAGACGGCGACCGCGAGACCTACAAGAGCCTGAACCGCCAGGTCCGCTCCGCGATCCGGCGCGACACGCGGGAGGAGATTGACCGGCGGCTGCGCGAGGCGGGCCCGAGCGGGATGTGGCGCGCTGTCCAGCCCATTGTCGGCTCTAAGCGAGCCGCCGGCAATCCTCCCAACGCTGACGCCGATACCCTCAACCGCTACTTCGTCCAGGTGGGGAGCAGCACCGCACGCCAGGTGGACTCGTCTGGACCCGAGCTGCCGGTCCGCCTACCTCGGGTGGCCACCGGCCGGTTCCAGGTGGCGCCTGTCTCGCCGGACGACCTGTACCGAGTGGTGGCGCGTATGCGGAACTCGACGTCGTGCGGCACGGACGGACTGTGCATCCGCTTCATCAATATTTGCCTTCCGTCACTGTGTCACGTCATCACCCATATTGTGAATAGCAGCCTCATGTCCCACCACATCCCGGACTCCTGGAAGCTGACCATTGTCCACCCAATCCAAAAGTCGCCGAAATCCACCGAAGTCTCCAATTACCGGCCTATCTCCATCTTCCCAACCATCGCCAAAATCACGGAGCGCGTCGTGTACGAGCAGCTGTTCCACTACTTCACCACCCATCATCTCTTCTCATCCAATCAATATGGGTTTAGATCCGGCCACTCCACCGACACCGCGCTTTTAACTGTCACGGACCAAGTATTTTCGGCCATGGACCGCAGTGACGTCACTCTGTTATGCCTTTTAGATTGTTCCAAGTGTTTTGACGTCATCCCTCATGACTCCCTTCTCCGTTAGCTGGCACTATACGGTGTTGACACTCGGTGGTTTAAGAGCTACCTCATGAACCACTATCAAAAAGTTTTAGTCAGACACCACCGGCAGTATTACCACGTCTGATTCACTCTTGAACCCTATCGGCACCTACCAAGGTCAGCGCTAGGCCCTCTGCTATTATCTATGTATGCCAACGACCTACCGATGTTTACAGACGGCGCTGAGATAGTGCAGTATGCCGATGACATCCAGGTGATGGTCTCTGGCGGGACTGGCGACCTTGGCACCCTCACCCGGCTCATGGAACACAACCTCACCCTTCTGGCTCATTGGTTCGGCAAAAACGGCATGAAACTTAACGCTAAAAAAAACGCAGCTCATTGTTCTCGGCTCACGTCAAAAACTGCAGCGGCTCCCTCCCATCAGCGTCAAATTCATGGGTGCCACGGTTGCCGGTTCCCCACTGTCCGGAACCTGGGTGTAGTTTTCGACCAGGCCATGACGTTCTCGATCCATGTAGATGACGTTGTGAAGCGGTGTACTGGCCTGCTGATCGGCCTCAGCCACTGTAGGCACAGTCTACCTCATGCAACCCTCACCACACTAGTCCAGAGTCTTGTCACCTTGCTAGTCCGTTACTGCATTTGTGTGTACGGTACATGTAACGCCGGTCAGACGGTGCGCCTGCAGAAGCTGCTCAACTTCGGGGCACGTGTGATCTCTGGCCGTAGGAAGTTTGATCACATCAGCGACGTTATAAGACAACTCGAGTGGCTGACGGCGGGCAACATGTATCTTTACCATTCTCTGACCCTGTTGAAACGCATTTTAGTGACATCTCAGCCCGAGTCGCCTCATAGTCATCTTTTATCCAGACGTGATGTCCACCACCGCGAAACCAGGCAGTGTGACTAACTGCAGACGCCAGCGATCCGCAGAGGCGGGGAGGAGGCGCTTCTTGTACTCGATAGTGACGGATTTCAACAGCCTGCCCGCTACTATTCGTGACCTCAGCCCACCCCAGATTAAGACCGAGCTGCGTAAGCACATAATGCAGACACAGGGGTGATTTAAACATGTAGGCGATTGTTAGTTGTTTTACTCGGTGCGTGACTGTATGTGTGTGCGTGCGCGTGCGCTAGTATGTATGCTGTCCCGATTCCACTGTTTTACTTCTTATAACCTGCGACCTAGAATAGCCCCGCTTCGCGTGGATTGGTTGCGTGACGTCAATACAATACAGTGTATTCGTTATAGTCATAGTCATAGGCATATCAACCTATAGTTTTATATTGAGGTCTCCACTGTTTGTCTTTTCAGCCTTCGCGTCAATGACATTTCATAAAACCTACTCTTGTAAAGTGGATTTAATCACAATGTCGTATACACACTAAAGTAAAACACTCCATGCAGATACTACACATACAAGCACCGCACAAAATACAGTCGCTAAATAGCATTTAAAGAATGATGAGCCAATGACTAATAAAACAAAAACTATATAGACGTTAAGACGAGCATGTTACTGTTTAGTGTTGACTAGCAGTTTGTATGCGCTCAAAATGCGAGTCGTGTGTCTCGCACGACAGTGTGTATGTATGTATGTATGTATGTATGTATGTATGTATGTATGTATGTATGTATGTATGTATGTATGTATGTATGTATGTATGTATGTATGTATGTATGTATGTATGTATGTATGTATGTATGTATGTATGTATGTATGTATGTATGTATGTATGTATGTATGTATGTATGTATGTATGTATGTATGTATGTATGTATGTATGTATGTATGTATGTATGTATGTATGTATGTATGTATGTATGTATGTATGTATGTATGTATGTATGTATCGTTTCGTTTCGTTTCGTTTCGTTTATTAAGGATTCGTCCACGTAGTGGGTATTATGAACCCTGTACATTGTAGGTAAGGGTGACAGACATTTACTCATACACTATGGGAACGGTCACGGTCACGATGCATGTGAAAAACAACACGGACATCCGATTGTAATTCATGTTGGCTGACAAATGGCACGCAGGAACGCCCTGCGACTCCGCACCTCGGTAATGTTAGCTGGGAGAGAATTCCACGCACGCGCGGCCCTATATGCGAAGCTTCTCTGCGTGGCTGACAGGCGACATCTTTCCAGCTGCAGCTCTCCCGCGGCTACAGCTCTCGTTTCCCTCTGGGATACCTGGGATCGTTTGACAAAAAGAGCTCTCAGGGCTGGCGGGCAGTTGTGGCCATGAAGCGCACTAAACACTTTGAGGCAGTCTCGCTGATGCACCATCTCCCTCGCACTCAGCCACCCTAACGAGATGAGGACAGGTGAGATGTGCTCACTGCGGCGCACCCCAGAGACAAGTCTCGCCGCAAAGTTGATAGTTTTCTGAATCCGTGACAGATGGCATTGGGCGGCCCCGCCCCAAACGGAGAGACAGTACAAAATGTGGGGGAAAACGTGAGCCTGTACCAGGAGCTCAAGGGCTTTGGGTGTGAAATAGTGGCGAATTTTGTAGAGGGATATAAGGATAGCGTTGCATCTGCGAACCACCGTCGATATATGTGGCTCCAAGGTCAGACCTGGGTCCAGGACCATGCCCAGGGCCTTCACGGTGGAACATGGCGGGATGCGTGAGCGTGATAAGGTGATGTGGAAGCTCGATGTCTTTTTTATGGAAGATTTTGTACCAAAGATGATGAAATGGGTTTTGTCAGGGTTCATTTTGAGACAGTTGGACAGAAACCAATCTTGAAGGTGTATGATGGACTCTTCGACGCGGGCCTTCAGGTGTGATAAGTTGATGACATCGAGAGGGGAGTGGTCCAGGAGTTGAGTGTCATCGGCATAGGACAGGAGTCGGCCATGGGGAAGGAATGCGGACATGTCGTTGATGAAGATAAGGAAGAGGATGGGTCCGACTATGGAGCCCTGGGCGACGCCGTGGGTCAATGGGAGAATTAGGTCTGATCCGCCCGCTACCATTTGTTTCCGGTCTTGCAGATAGCTGCGGAACCAGTCTGAGCACACCCCGTACCATTCTAGCTTGTCCAAGAGGACGCCATGATCGACGCTGTCAAAAGCTTTACTTAGGTCGAGCGTCGTCAGCGACGCTATTTCACCTGCGTCGATAATCTTTGAGATCCACTCCACTGCGTCGATCAGGGCGTCCTCCGCGGAATGACGGGGTCGGTAAGCATATTGAAATTGAGACAGAATATGGTTTTCCTGTAGATATGACGTGAGTTGCATGCAGACAGCCTTTTCCGTGATTTTTGACAAAACAGACAGGATAGAGATAGGCCGGAAGTTATTCAAATGGGATCGGTCTCCAGACTTGTGAATAGGTACAACGCGAGCTATTTTCCAGGCATTAGGAAACGTGCATGTGGTTACAGATTTGTTGACGATATTAAGAAGGTGAGGCCCAATAACAGCAAACACCTTTTCACTGCATGGAGAGGGACGCCATCGATACCGACTGCCCTTGACGAGCTCATGCGTTTAATGGCCTTCGAGAGTTCTGGCAGGGTTACAGGGCGTAGTGCGAGGGCTGATGAGCACACACGGGGAGGCCTCGGTCCGTGCGAGCCCGAAACGGTGGTGCGCCCCACCTCCGCGGCGATGCGTGACCCCACGGACGCAAAATGCTCATTGAATGCGTCAGCCCGGTCACTGACGTCATCGTCACCCAAAGCGGGGCCCCGTGATGGTTGGACAGCAAAACTTTTCAGACGACTCCAAAAAGATTGTCTGTCAGATAAAAGAGAGTCACACAGGAAGTCGCGACGGGCACGAGTGAGCTGGCTTTTCACAGTGTTGCGCCGCCGCTGGTATTCACAGCGACTTTCTGGGGTTCTGGTGCGCTCCCAGGTTCGCCGGGCCTCGTCGCGGTCCTCCATCGCCGACGTCAGCTCGGGATTGTCGCGCAGCCACGGACACGCCGGTCGGCGCCGTCTCACCGTGACGAGCGGGCAGTGCTCGTCGACCACTGCGTCCCAGACCGCCATGAATGCCGTCAGCTTCTCGTCAGCTGTCCGTGCGTTGTAGAGTGGTCCCCAGTCAGCTGTCAGAAGGCTCAGGCACATGGCGTCCCAGTCGACACGCTCCCAGCGCCTCCTTATGACCGGCGCCGGCGGCGGGGGCGCTGTCTGCGCACCCCGGCTCTGAGGAGTACCGGCTGGTGGTCGGCGATTTGATCCTGGAGCACAACGACAGATTCAGGTGAGTCGGTCAGGTTGGTTATGACCAGGTCCAGCATCGTGGGTGTCGGGTGGAGGTGCGTGGGCTCACGCACCAGCTGCGTGAGGTCCAGGTCGCTCAGGATCCGCTGGAGGCCTCGTGCACCTGGGCAGTCCTGTTGTAGCAGATTGATGTTGAAGTCGCCCATGACGACGACCGGCTTGCCAGTGGAGACCGCGTCCCCCAGCTGCCGGTCGATCATCTCGAGCGCTCCGGGCACCGAAGTGGCGGGGGGTCGGTAGATTACCCCGACCACCACTGTGCGGCACCCTGCACCGCTGACGGACAGCCAGAGCGACTCCAGGTTGGGGTCGGAGCCGCCGATATGCAGTTTTGTCACGCGGAGGTTGTCTCTCGTCAAGATTGCGACGCCTCCGCCTCGCGCCTTGACCCGCGCGCCGGGCTGGCTTGTGCGGTCACATCTGATTATGCTATATCCGGGGAAAACCAGCACTCGGGTCAGGACACTCGGCTTCAGCCACGTCTCGGACACGGACAAAATGTCAATATTATGTTGTTGGAGCAGGAGGTTGATTTCATCCATTCTTGGTGCTAGGGAGCGGGTGTTGGCATGTCCGAAGCTGTACGTCGATGCTGATGATGTACGTCGTCGATTCGGTTGGTACGTCGATTCCGGCTGTGTAGCCGCCGCCCGGCGGGTCTGACGCAGGGTCAGCCGAGGCGGCTGCACCAGGCAGCGGGTGGCGGGGCCAGCCGGCTCCGGGACGACCGGCGGGGGCCCCATCCCATGCCTGTCGTTCAAGTTTGGCAGACGGCACCCTACACGGACGGGGATCGCCGCCCCGGTGCCTCGCTGACGGCCGTCGGTGTCGCCGGCGCCCGCCAACCCCGGTCCGCCTGACCGGACTCTATCACTCGACCGGGTTTGGGCTGGTGGATTCTCCCCTATGCCAGGGGCGGGTCCAGGGCCCGCCAGGGGGATTAAAGCGCGGTCGTAGTCCTGGCGACGCTGATGTTCCGCGTTTCTTGCCCGATGTCGACGCGCTTGGACTATCCGACCGGCTCTTCTCCCCCGGCAGTGCCGCCTTACTCCGCCTCTGTCCGCCCCTTGGGCGGCGGGTGGGTGATGGATGGCCATGGGGGCTGAGTCCGGCGGGGACCTGTATGTATGTATGTATGTATGTATGTATGTATGTATTAGAGACGCAAATTTCAGGACCACGGAGCCGGCGCTGGGCCCAAATTCAGGCCCGGCATGCCTGAAGATGTGTCTGAACTCAGGCTTGCCAGTCTCATGCCGGGCTCAGCACAAGTTATCAATAAAAAAAAAATATAAATAAATATTGGCAGAAGTCAGAACATACATGCTTAAAGATCATGATAAATTGAGAAAACAAAATATACAACAGTAAAACACCATCATAACAAATAACAATGTCACAGCTTAAAAATTAAAAGTGATAACTAGTGCGACCTAGTAAGGAGTGGACACACCAGTGAAACTTAATAAATCAAACTACAGGGTCAATTCGCGGTCAATTCATCAGCTCAGTCACTGCAGCAGTGTGAGAGTCGAGTGCAGTCAAACAGAAACAACTACCCCAAATCATATTCCACTGTCATCACTAGTAACTAGGTGGGGTGGCATATAATTTTATATTTAGTCATCCCATTGCCCCAGGTCACCCCAAATTATTTTGTATAACAAATAAGTACCTATGGAACAAAACCACCTACGTGTGTGCTAATAATTATTGTTAATACTATTGTAAATACATATTACTGAGAATATGTATTGAACATATTTACTATTTAGTTCCACACGAGAAAGGACATACTCAAGTCATATCATTTGTAGTTTTGGTAGTGAACAAATATTGTATTTTATGCAATTACAATTATAAAGGTGGAAAGACTGCCAAACACAAACAAAAAACATTTTGCAAAGAAATCTTACGTGGCCAAGACCTATCCCAGAATGCCAACCTGGCTAGTTCCACTTCAACTTCTTATCACAATAGCTCCATAATTTATATATGGCCTTGCATAATTCCACGTGACACCCTACCCAACAACACCTTCAAAACCAATTGCCAAACAATGTGTTTTGATGAGTCACATTTGCGACGAATTCGCCAGGACTGGGCCGTAAAAGAATCACGTGTGTCAATTAAGCAGCAGATTGATATTCGCGAACGTGTCACTTTGACAAATATTCACAACTTCACACCTCAGAATCGCGACGCCTCAGAAATGCGTGAAGACAATTGTTCATGTTCGTATTCGAAAATAAACTGCAGTATCAAATCCTAACCCTTGGGGCCAGTTCAAGTTTAAATATTTTAAAAGAAGTCCATCTGCCGAATCCTCAATATGGTGACATTTTCATTTGGGTGATTTTAAGTTATTTATGGGGATAAAGTTAGTCATTTCGGTGACGGGATTAATTATGTGCGCCGTTTTGAGCTCAACGATTCACAATTGTCAAATACTTCAGCCGCCATTACGCGCAGCAGTGAAGTTGTACCAGGGTAATAGAACAACAGTTGTACGGCCATGGCCTTGGCAGTGAAGTAGCTTTGTTTCTCTGTGCCCACTGCCCAAGGCTGTATAAATATGTGTCAAGGCCGTAAAAGAGTGGCTCTGTGCGTGTGACTAGCTTGGATGTTAGTTATAGATATCTTGGCTTGGATAGTGAGAAAACCGAGGATACACTGTAATTTAAAACAGGTTGATTATTTTATTTTTATCATTCAAGATATGATTGTCACTCCCAATGTTTTGAGTACGTTTGTCATACTTAAATTTCTAGGAAAACTATATATATATATATATATATATATATATATATATATATATATATATATATATATATATATATATATATATATATGTATATATATATGTATATATATATGTATATATATATGTATATATATATGTATATATGTGTATATATGTGTATATATGTGTATATATGTGTATATATGTGTATATATGTGTATATATGTGTATATATGTGTATATATGTGTATATATGTGTATATATGTGTATATATGTGTATATATGTGTATATATGTGTATATATGTGTATATATGTGTATATATGTGTATATATGTGTATATATGTGTATATATGTGTATATATGTGTATATATGTGTATATATGTGTATATATGTGTATATATGTGTATATATGTGTATATATGTGTATATATGTGTAT